>QNGE01004250.1:8211-47648 GCA_008508345.1 Paragonimus westermani
GCGAGCACGAAGAAATCTCCATTTCAATTGATGTACGGTAGAACCCCTCGACTTCCGGTGGATCAGGACATTGGGGTATGGCCAGAGTGCATTGATTCCACTAAAGAATTGGTAACCGAAAGAGAAAGAGCCCAACGAAATCTGAAAGCATCGCAAGCACGCACAAAGGAGAAATCCGCAAGGCAACGGTTCGGCAAGACTAGAATGTTCAACCTAGGAGAACGGGTGAAATATCGAGACCATCGGAACACCGGTGCCAGCGGGCCAGGATCAAGAAAACTTTTGCCTAAATGGAAAGGTCCGTATTTGGTAATATCCAGACAGGGCCTAGTATACACTATCAATAAGGACGGCGAGACGAAACGAGTGCATGCCAGTGAGTTAGCAACGTGACACGAGATGCCGGCGCGACGAACTAGAAGATCAGTAATCCGGGGGGAAACACGGCGTCGATCGGAGAGGATTCGTCGACAAATGCAAAGGAACCAAGGAATCTCAGAAGGGGAAGGAGTGTTGTATAACAGGCAGTTTCGTTGTTAGTAGTATACTACTCACAAGTAGTGTATTACCCACAGGCGACATTCAGGAACAAAAGGACAAACCCCGAACACGACGGACAAGAAGAGACTATCGGAACAGTGTGTACATGCTGTGTGAGAACTTTCATCAAGGCGAATGACAACGTACTGTCACCCAATGTATGTGGGTGCGTGTGTGTCGTGTACGTGTGAGTGTACGCGTTTGTGGTTTAGTTTTTGACATGACCTATACGGGAGTTTGCGCAACAAATCAACTTGCTGGCCAAGCGCCTTTTGCGGACACAACAATAGTACAGCCGGGTAGGCATTTCTGCACTGTAGTATTGAAAGCGATCAAGACCAGAGACAATGAGCATTCTGTATGCCAAATTAGAACTATTAAATGGGTTAAAGGAGCAATTTGATGCACGGTGAAACAAGCCTCTCTACGGAGAATGCAAATTGTCTAAAAGATTTGTAGTTGCACATTTATCGCAAGCATCCAGGTATTTTAGTAACATGATGAGTAAATAACCACGAACACCAAATACCTGTCTACCAAAAGAAATCTAGACATCAGAAGAGACTCAAACCACTTGCAGAAAGCCAACAAAAGACAACGGATAAGCAAGGCAATAAATATGAAAGTGTGAAAGCGTAGACGAACGGTAAAAACAATTCCTGAGAGATCGCAGGTGATTTCGTGCAATCTACATAGAACATCAGATGACTAACTTTACTGACCAAGTAAAACACACGCTTACACCGTGCTAAATCGCATAGTTCACACATTCGCAGCGTGTGAGAACTGACGACAAAATCATTGAGTCGAAGACTGTTAGTCAGAGAAAACGAGACGTCCTGATATTTTTCAGGACGGAAAACCACTTACCGATGTGAATCTGAGCGATAATATTACTTGGGCAGTTTGTAAATTATTATCCGGGTGTAGGTTGTTTGCTGTGCCTCTTGAAGCGACATCGACTGTCTATCTTGTACAAACTGTTTGCTAAAGGAGGCATGTAAAAAATATATAGGCAAATAGGAAATAATTGCTTCCTGCAAGATACTCGCGTTGTTCGGTATGAGCGCAGGCGTTTGACCATTTCAGAATACAATCTGTCGACAATAGAGAGAGTAATCACAGAACTAGGTAGGACATATGGGGTTAGACCTGCAAGGTTTGAGACGCGGAGACAAACGACTTCTATGTAATTAATTGAATTCCTTACTGTAACCAAAAGAACAAGTGAACGCCCTTGGTTTTGACGAACAAAAATGGAGAAATTAAATGCACCAATGCCGAAAATCTTCGGGAATTAACGAAGAAGTCCGGTAGGTACAGTGTTTTCTCATCACTAAGAAGCGTGTCGGCCGATAGGCCTACAACGAAGACGTCAGAACGTCTCGAGATTCCCGAAGAACACACAACAAATCTATGATGCGACGTTTGTTTTTGGTATGGATAAGCTAGTGACATTCCGTCATCCGATGGCCAGTTGTCTATTATGGAAAATGTGTGCGAAAAAACGAGGAAAGAGGTGTAGCTGCGAACCGAATTGCCTTCCTTCAAGAGCAAAAGATGAATTTGTGTTAATGAAAATAACTTTAACTTAAGGTTTATTTAGGCACTTCATCTGAATCAGTCGAAACGATTACTTCCCTGTGAAATGCCGTGATGATTACTTAGAGATTCAACTACAAAACAAACTGGTTGTCTAAACATTTAGCGCCAGCATCTGTGACCAAATTGAATTGAATGTTTATAGGCAAAAGGTATTCAAACCAAGATGTGCAAAATTATTTGAGACAAATGAGACAGAGGCTTGACGGTGGATGATGTGTACAAAAACAGTAGTCAGTGAAGGAGACATGTGCTCGTTTGAAATGTGAGGGGGTAGTTGAGTGGAGAACGGGAATATTTCTTTAAGGTTCAAAGAACATAGTCTGAGTAGTACGCAACTCACAAAGAACAAACTTCATAGAGGCTGAAGAGGAGTAACTAGTTATCTCATGTAATAGAGAAATGAAACGTCAAATTTTTGACAGGACATACTTTGTACACTGAAAATTAAAGATTTAACGGCTGATGTCATGTGTATGGAGTAATAATATCTACCAATCCTTCGAGATTACGGTAGGAAAAACCCAGCGACTAGACATTTTGTTGGCTGTATAATCAGCCGAAGACTTTTTGACTCGTCTGTTATCCTCGGTGGTGCATTTGGTGACGTTGAATTCTGAACGATGCTGTTAAAATTGGAAAATATAACCGTAGAATCAGCATATATGCCTACATTGCAATCCGAGGTTCCTGTTCACAGTTTAGAAGGAAGAAAAAGGAACCTCACCCAAAAGAAATCCTCAACTATTAGAAGTACTAGCTAGGTTATAGTCCCTCCATCAATAACATCCATTTTGATCACAAGCTAATAGTGTCACAAGAAGTTATGTTCAATACTGAGGTTTTCTTTAATCAGCCGTTGTGTGAATCAGTTCAATTTCGGACTATTCTCTGTGTTTCGCTTTCACTTTCAAAACTTCTGCTTTAGAATGTCAATCTCATCTGAGTTCGTAGACACGGTAAAACAACAAATCCTCAGTAAAAAAGTGTTTATTCGGAAATTTTATTATATTTGAACCTCTCCACAACCTTGGAAGTGAAATTGAACGTTCCTTATCATTTTATCACAGAAGACCGGCTGCCTTTTAATAAAATTGACTGCAATATATTACGACGTCATCACTCCTGCTGTACACGGCTCATTTTTAGGATGTGGGTGAAACACTGATCACGATTATCTGCGAATAGGGCCTGAGAAAGATCGTCTCGGACTACCTCAACGTGCCTTTAAACCATACATCAGGTCTTCTTGAAAAGTAATTTGGTGGTTGTTCGCAAAATTTCACTCAGAAGTTAATTCTCTAACATTGTGCCCCATGATGCACCCCCGGTATTAGCTAACTATTCAAGTTCTTTTCCTGTATCTCGTGAAGGAATTTCTCATGCTGGGAGGGAACAGGGAAAACCAATAGGGTAGACCACGAAACTCGGTTCACTAGCGTTTTAAAGTAAGCTGTCTAACATGAGAGAACTTTCCAAGTATTACCAATATGTCAGAGGTGACTAATTCTTAGCGGATAATATTCTCAACCAAGCACATCTGTCATTGCGAGACCCGCCTTGCTAGCCAGCATAAATACGTGGGGAATAAGTCACTTGTGACACAATACCAAATGAACAGTTTGACTTTCAGGCGACACTCGGTTTACCTCTATGGTAAAACAGCATTACGGAGTCTGTCCTGGAAGTATTATCTGCTAACGATTTCAAGTGAAGCCTTGACGCACATATTCATGACAGAAAGTCAAGGCTTCAGGTAGCTTGGTCATCAGAATCGTGTCCGCAAACAGAACCTACAGTCCAGTTGTCTGCAGTTGCTGCCTGTCAGCCTTCTACGCGTGTGTACGCTGATGAACAACATATGGGCAGCCATGGTTTTGTCAGTAACCCTGCACAAACCAAATATCTACAAACAGATTCGTGAATAAGACAACCGGCCGTGGTCAGATAGTGTTGGCTAACAGGCTGGGACCTCTATGTAAAGAATGGTGCAATCCTTCCGTTATTGGCTGTTTAGTCGACCTTTGCTGAATACCGTTCATTAATAAACTGTTAGATTTCCACAAGAACCCGCCATACCTGACACCGATCTGCCAGATTAGCTACTATATCCCCAACGCAGTACACAGCTGGATAACAAATAGACGAGCTCAGTATGAATTAACCTTAAAAATAACAATGTTTCCATTACAAACCAACATTAACTACCTCGTGGAGCTGTGTAGGTCAATCACAGTGTTATCATCTAGCAATATCCGATCAATCTATATGAACATTATTGGTAATAAATTCTCCTGCAGTAAATTGTTGAAGCTCAAACAACCGACCATGTAAATCACGGTGACAAATTCGTGTTTTCTTATCAACAAAAAAAATTTAGACATGAAATGAATCACCATCACGTCGAATTTTAAGAATATCTATGCGATCGTTTAGCCACCAACCTTTGAGTCTCCATACGAGTACATTCTATCTAACTTCCTTTGGTGGAGTTGTAAATCATTAATCTAGCTTTCACACACCGACCGAATGTTGGGTTGTGGCTTTTAGCAGCCGGCAAGCCGAACTTGATGGAATTTTGCTGAGTCGGACAAAATGTTGATCGGTTGAGTGGGTGATATTCAATAAAGGTCACGTAATCAATCGGTATCAGGAACTAAGCAGTACTGCTTATAATAAATTCTTGCAATCATTTTTTGTGAGCTAGTATTCAGCTGCTATGTGTGCGAACTTACAACAAGTTTCGAGTGAGAACCGTGTCCTTTTCAAGTCAGGTTCGATGGATTTAGCCGATGCTAACTACTCCTGTTCTTTTCCCTTGTTCATCACTTTAAGTCTAATGGGCAGCCGCTGATCTTATTCTCTGCCACCAAGTCAAGTCAACAATCTCCTCCAGCATTTTTGCTGTTTCGCATACTTAAGGTCGCTGAGTCTCCTAATCCATTCAACTGAGACTGTTGTTCCCTCCGTTGGTCATTTTTCCCAAACAGTTTGATGCAAAACAAGACGCACGTCAATGTCATTAGTGTCATTAGCCAGAAACCTGCCTGCGAAACCTATCGTCTACATGAATATAAACACCTCAGTGAATAAGGTTACTTTGTTTGGAAGACATCTAAGATTGAAGTCCATTAAATTAACCTGGTAAAAAAAATCTACTATGTACATTTAAAAAATGTACTATCGTTTTATTTCTGCCGCCCATCCCACTATTTCCACTTTATTTTGGGCAGACAATTAGAGTACGAATGAGAAAACTATCATTATCACACCTGTAATAAAAAAGTTTTCGGGCACATTTCCCTCACACACCTGTCAGCTGATGCGTAACTTAACGGCAAAAATACTTTGCTAACAGTTAGATGATTATGCCTGAGAAACAGAGGAGCTGACTGAGCAGCACGCAACTCAGGATAAACAGCCTTATTTCATCAAAGGAAGGTGTCAAGTGATTCATGTGGGCGAAGGACAAAGATGATCATCGAGCTGATGATGAGACATCGATAAAATGCGCTGACTACGTGAAATCTATGGAAAATGAAATTCTAAGCTATTTAATGGAGTTACAGACATGCATGCTGGTTGATCAACATGGCGTGGGTGTTGAATTGGTAAACATGGTTTTCTAGCCACTACATTGAGTTTCAAATTAGCCTGCGGTATTTCGACACTCTTACTGTTGTTGTTAGTTCACTGCCCAAAATATCCCATTGCTGTCATTATTATTAGGAAGAATAACAACACCGTCGCCACACTTATGTACAAAAACATCAGAGCATACCGGTGGATCTATCACATATAATTAGAAAAGGAAACGGGACTCAGTTACTTTTGGGTTAATAAAGTGATATTTCAATTTAAGTTGACTTGTGATCATCAGTGCCCTGACACGCTCATTTTGCGATCGGTCATGGCTGACATTTTGATCATAAGATTTTTTGTTTTCTATGCAAATCCGATACTGTGGTCGAGCTAGATTCGAAAAGTTGTAACAAGGTAACTCGAGGTCCGATTTTGTGATTAACCATGTACTCAAGTCAGTACAACCCTTTACGCACACTGAGAGATAATTTTCAGCTGTGGCTCCGGTTCTGGTTTGTGTCTGTGTTTCTGGAAAGCAAAATCAGAACAGTGGTAGTTGATTGACATTAAACACTTTCCGCTGATAGAGCAGACCTATTGAATAGGATGGTTCATTTTCCGCTCAAGCTGAGACGGGAGTAGAAAAATTGAATTTGCATATGAGACGAGTGTCCAAGCCCAGCGCACGATCACATACTTTCATTGCGCACGACTGGCTGCACCAAACCCTTGACACGTGCACGTGACATGGCTTTATCGACCGTACGTCAGACAACCTGATTACAGACACTGCCGACTGCATATGTAGCCGACACGTTCGCAACGGTGCGTATTCCAAAAAGGGTACGTCCTATCAAATTGGCTTATTGTGCAATACACCCACAGAAACCTAAACCTGTTGTTATTATTAACACAACTGTATCACATCGTCAAGTTACGAAGGATCCATGTGAACTGTGTTCGTTCTGACATGAAGAGAATGCTGGAATCGTACCGTCTAATCGATAATCGTTTTGCTGTCAGAGAATTTGACGAACAACGCAGTACACACCAAAACTGGTCAGCAGTGCTTACAACAAAATGACATCGTAAGAAGTGACCGTTACTGTCCCTAACTTAACAGTGTCAAACTTGTAATCTATGGAACGTATCCTGCTTCCGCTAGGAAAAACTGGATAATTGTCTGAACCAGAAATGGTCGTCTTACAAATTGAAAGATACAGCTATCAGATAAACAGCTAGGTTAACCTAACATCATTCACAACTGACAGCAAGTATCGTATCAGTCCGGCTCGAATCAAGTTCCGATTTTGCTAGAACGCGCCAGTGGCGCATATAATCAATAAGACCTGCATTTGAATTCCGATCAGTTTATCATGAAGCACATGTATTGGTCACTATGCCACTGATCTTTCATTAGGCATTTATTTGGTGTTCTATTCTACACAAGAGCTTCGATGCACACTAGACAGGAGAGTTACCGAGTTGAGTCTACTGCCTTGCTGACGAAGAACTTAATATCCAATGAATCTCAACAGAAACATGATTCAACGTCATCACCACCAGCATCATAACAAACATGAGCCTGACAACAAATTATTGCGGCACTGGTCGCCACACAGTACAAAAGTGACGGAGTAACCTAGAAGAAAACGTTACCAAGAGGGTTGAAAATTAGCAGAAAAATAGACGCAAGTAATAGAAATGGTATAGATGCAGGCACACCATTGACTACAGCACACCACCATTCCGGACAGCGTTCCGAACCAACGGTCTCAGTGATCACGGGCACTCCAACCAGACAGGCGACACCTACCTACTTCGCTCAATGAAACATTCAGGGTCTTCATATTTCGTGACCACGTTGTTGCTTGACCACCACGCCGTTTCACCCAACTGTTCGCAGTCTCACTACCGCGCATTACAATGCCCGGGTACGGCAAACGATCAAATGACATACGAAGTACGTGATCCAACTATCGCAGGCTGTGCAACCTGGGTAGCTGACCAGTTGATCACACATCCCCAGCATTCCGAAACATGCACCGGTGAACAGCCACATTGCTCACACGATCAGTCCAATTAGTGTGGGTTAATCAGCCCAGACAACGATGGTCAAACACAGCAAGTCTGTTGACACCTTCGTTGCGAACAGTTCACGTCTCCGAACCAAACAGCAAAACAGAACCTACACAAGCATCATATACCCTTCTTTCTAACCAAAACCGAACGCCCTATCGACACCACAGATAACGCAGGCTAACAAAGACAACTCGTGCCTTCGCAATCCTCGCTGATATCTCATCAGCAGTGGTACAAGCCAAGGAGGTAGTGCTACCCAAATAGGTGAAACCGTCCACAGTCTCAGACAGACTGCATGCAATGAATAAAGTACGAGTGGAGATGCTCCAGTCTTGAAGCACCACTCTACACTTTCAAGGTCCGAAGCAAATTCCAAACAATCCGGCTCGGTCAATCACCTTGTTCACCATGGTCTGCATGTCTTCGGAAGAAGGGCTAAGTAAGACACTGACATCCACATACTCCAGGTCAGTCAACCTAGCGCCAGGAGCAAAATCAACACCAATTTCACTGGATTCCCCAAGTGCACCTTTCACAATATCACATATAACAAAACTGAACGAGAATGGGGTTTCGCACACCCTTGACGAACACTACCACAACTGATGAACGCCCGAGACCGTTGTCCATAAACCCTCACTCTGCTTGCACAGCGAGCATACACTGATCTCAACAAATCCACATATTTCCATGGTACTCACCTGCGAATAAGACAGTTACACAGGGCGTTACGAATACCGAATCAAAAACGGCCTTCAGGTTTACAAAGGCCACAACCGTCGGCTGTCTGGGTGCCCATGTTCCAAGATCCGCCGTAAGGTGAAAGTATGGCTAACGAGACCTCGACCGAACCGGAACCCTGCCTGCTCTTCGCGTATCTGACTTCCTCTGGGCTCAGTGGGCCGATGTAAAATGAGGCTAGTGAATAACTTGGACGCAACAGACACTAGACTGATGCTTTTGTGGTTGTCGCATAGACTTCGGGTCCCATTTTGGAAACGGGAATTACTGTTGACAGGCGCCAATCACGAGATACTTCTTCAGATTCCCGAATCGTCTGGAGGAGTTTCGTCGGTTTTGACATCAAACACTCCCTGCCATCTTTGCGGAGATAAATGGAAGGGGTCTTGCCAAACATCCTTGTTACGCTTTGATAACTTAAGCTACAGGGTCACTTCAGATATTCATGTCATAATCACTGCGCCGTCGGGCTAGGTAAGCTCCCCGCTGTCATTAGTCATTGAAGCTGGGTAGGGTCCCCTAACAAAACCCTGTATCCTAATGTCTCGCAGCTCAGAATCTGGCGTCACAGACTCGCGATGCGGTCCCTCAAGTCAACCCTCTTCCGCGGTATAAACGAACGGGAAGTATCAGAAAATATCGTTCTCTTGACAGTAAAATTAAACCAACAAGAGAAACGGCCAATGAATGAAGTTTGTATTAAACATGGATTGCCATAAGTTCCGAGGCAGACAAAATGCACGAGTAGGCAGCTTATGCACACACACGGGGCCAGATGGTGAGTACTGATTAGCACTGCCTCGGAGAATATGAGCAACTGTGGATCCCGGTTGCGAAGTGACACATGAAACGAGTTGGCGGGGTCAACAACCTGACATCACCGCAACTGCAAGTGAATGGTAGATTGCATGTGATACACAACAACTTCGGTAGGTCATGACTGTGAGTAAGCTGAACAACACTCCTGTTATGGAGTAGAAACCGCATATTGGCCGCATGGTATGTATGAGGTAAGCAGGTCGTAATTTTCGAATTACATCAGTTGTGATATGGCCACCTTTGTAAGGTAGGTTCAGAAAGACCTGTTGCTTATGAACCGTACATACAGCAATCTTGATCAGTCTCTTCCGACTGTGGACATCGGCAAACTTCTAGAAGTATCCGTTTGCAAACGACGCCAACTTTAATCTGTCCTTCTTCCCTGGCAAACAGTCGTCGATGCAATTCTGTCGAGCTCTGTGAAACAGGATTCACACTAGATCTCGTTTGTAAGCGATTGACGAGAAAAAGGAAAATTGCACATGCTGACCACTCCAAGCAGCCTTACGGTGCATTGAGCGGTGTAATGAACCATCCTACCACCCAGCGAGTGGAATATCTAGAGAAGATGAACCGTCGTTTGTTTCTTGTTCATGGGAAGCATAAAGATTGGGATGGACGATATTCAGAGGTTAAAAATGAAACAAACTGAATATTGGGGGTAAAAACCAAGATATCGTCTACATAACGCTTGTAGAGGCTGGCACCATCTATAGCAATTCAATTAATCCTAAAGACACATCCGTACGTGTTGGGCCTAATGAACTACCTGAGGCAGTGTTACCCAGTACTCTCTGCCGGGTCCCGTGTGTGCACAAACTGTTGACTCGTGTAGTTTGTCTACCATTAAACTGATTAATGTCTTCATTTCATGTAGACCCCAATCACTGACCGTTTCTCTTGCCGTTGCTAACCGTATATCCTGTTTTACGCTCGTGACTGAAGAGAATAAACCAGATGTTAGCATCTCTCCAAATGTCTTCCATCATTGTTGTTGAACTGCAGCAAAACAACCCAGTTTTCAGCCAAGCAAAATTTTTATTTGCTGTTTATTACAGTGGGCCAGCTGAGAATGTTGTCCGAAAACAAGTGATGTGAATCCATAGCCGGATTGCTCATTTTGCAACCCTAGAAGGCTTAACAACTGACCTCATTTTGACCTCTGTACACTATACTGTCTAAAGAAAGGCATAATTCATTCTAGCGATATGGATCAATAAAATCCGCACGCTACGACCTCTGCGTGTGGGATGTGCGATTCACTCTGCAACAACTGTTATTCAACACATTGACCAAATTGTTTTCAGCATATCCAATTTCGGCTTTTTCAGTGCTTCAGTGACATCAGCCAACTTCCAAATTGGATAGAATTTATGTAAACGCAAAAACTCACACAAAATGCACGCACAGACCTGTTCTTGGTGCACTACATAAGCCTGTGAAAAGACCGAAATATCGTCCACAAAATAGTCGCGAAATTCCAACCCCTGCTAACAGATATCCTACCACTGAACATTCAGACCGACTCATTCTCTAAACTAGAGCGGAAGGTATATATGCCACATGGTTGCGTTTGTGGGCATACTGTGACTTGAAGTGTCTCGGGTGACTGGTACGAAAGTATCCTGATGCAACCTAAATCCCCCAGACTACGATTCAACCAAACGTTATTTTTGGTCCGTTGAATGTAACTGGAACGAAGATCGGTTTGGTTGGTAGATAACCTAATCCTCATAGGTGGTTTCAATCCAAGCAAGACTAGAACCTCTTTTGGCAGTAAATGAGTCAAATGTAGTAGGCCTATAGATCCATCGAAATGCTTTGAAACACCGGGCTTCTTTTAACCACCTCATTAAGGCAGAAAGAAAACATGTTGGCAGTTTGTTTGCTTTCATTATTCAAAAACATACAACATGTAGGGGGCGGACAGTGCTTGAGCATGCACACATTAGTACCAAGTATAATATACTCAAGATTGCGACAACCTGATAAGTTGCTTCAACCACTTTCGTACACACAACGCATGTTGGTGAGGGCTGATTAAAATGGTCTCTTTAAAAGCCGGTAGCTTCGGACTCTGATTGTACAACACGATTGTAAATGAATTATGTGGGTCAGGTTGATACCTGATATCTTGAGGTTTCTAGTAGTCAGTAACGTGGGATTTCGATTAATGGATTCAACAGTTTGAGTGTTGCGTCGTTAGTCATTAATTCTATTTCGGGGTGTATTCATCGAAAAGGTGTCTATCTGTAGACACCACTGTAACTGAACTGGTAGGTAACATGGGAGATCAAATAGTTAAACAAAATGGGCCGGTGACTGTCCTTTGATGGTTTAAACCAAACGCAACCGGGTAGCTGCAAACGCGAAGGATAAAACAGACGTTGATTTGTACAAGTGGTCTTTTGTCAGATGATTACTATGGAACTGTAAGAGCATAAACATTTTCCTCTTTTAAACCGTTTAAATTGGCTCATCGCTCATGTTCATCTTGCTGTAAGCGTCGGTGAATTTCTCAGGGTAGCCATTTAATAGTAAAGTTTTACTTAACACCTCTTGTTTTTAGTGCGGTTTATCAGAGGCACAAATATATTCGAGTTCCTGAAACAGAGTTTCAACCGAACCTTCTCTATACTGAGTCGAAGAATTGAAGATAGTGGCTATTAAACTCACCATACGCACAACTAGTAACGAGTATCTACCAAACAGATAAACTGTTGTTCGATTCAACCTCCTCAGATTAAGATAAGTTGAGAAACATGGCTGGAAAACAGAGCGAAATAATCAACATCAGTGAAAAATTGAAACATCAACGTGTATATTTTGGGCAAGATTATCATTTTGCACGCTTTTCTCTTCCTGAGAATTGTGATAGGTGTTCCACTTGAATGTTATGCAGAGGAAACTTTCGAATTACTTTTGAAGGGCCGGTGCACAGACAGATAGACGACGTGACTTTGAACAGTTTGCTGGGTCCAGCTCTAGCGGTCATCCTAAGAATGATGGAAGGCAAGTCGCACAAAGCTTACTCTATGGGTCGGGGTGTGATACCGTGTAGACAGTCATCGCAATCGCTGGCTAAGGTCGAGATATCAACACCAAGCTCCGGCCAACAGCTAAGTTTGTTTTGCGACGGATCTCAGCTTGAAGATTTTCACGTGAACTTCGTAGAACTCATTCGCCAGCAACATCTGCAGAAGAGGCAACATGACAGACCGATCGGTTGTGCACAGCACATAGTCCAACCGGGTTAACTGCCACTGTCAGACTTAAAAAAGTAGGACATACTCTTGCTTGTTACTGCCATCTTTTCTAGTATGTTGATGTTACAATCACACAATACTGCTGAGTGTGCTTGTGTGGCTCCTCTCATGGTACGGGACGAAGCTGCAGTAGGACATCATGAACTTTCCGAGCAGCAACCCTCAAACACCATAGCCGAAATTCCGTGTGGAGGATTTTCTTATCTGGCTGATAGACAACAGAATAGACAAGCTGTTGGTTTGATGCAGCGTCGTTGAAGTATCAAGGTCGTTGGCTTGGAGACCGATATCATCAGAGTGAAAACATAGTGTAGAGCGTAATAGTTAGTAACAATTTGAAACCGGGACTCCAAAAGGCAGTTTTCCCCTTTTTTGACCGTCCACACTACCATAAGGCTTTATTTAGCGTCTATAAATACCACTTCTCCGTCTTTCTCAACAACCTGGGAATGCGCACGGCTAGGAAGCCATTTTATCCTAGTACGACCTCAAAACCAACCTCAGACGTACAAGCGAATAAACACGTGTGCCTCGATGGTGAAAATGTAACCAACATCGGGCAATCCACGATACCTTGTGTGAGACCGCATATGACTCTCTCAATGGTAGATTTCCATGTCCACCCTCCGAACTCCTGAGTCATAAACTGCGGTTGAGCTCCAGTGAAAAACTTTGGGGTAAAGCGCGAGTAGGAAGAGACATTCCGTCGATTTAGTTGGCACATTGATATCAGCTGGGCGTTGAATCGTTGCTGACGGCGGACGGTCGTGACTATCCCCCGTCTTGCCAGAGACGACTATGTCACCCCAGAAATCAAGTACTCCATAACACCGATTGAGAATCCCGTAATTAGCAGCCTAGAATACTTCTGGTGACAGAAACGGCCAGAAAGAGGAGCTATTGTATTGGAAGAACTTCCATGGCGTATTGTTCACCGTGAGAGGCGTGGATTTGGGCGTCAGAAGCTGTAGACAAGAAATGATTTCGAAAAAAGTGACAATTGTGCGAGGACTGCCGCGCATCAACTGAGCTATCAGCGAAAGTAAGGTCTCATTAGCAAGACAGTTTCCTCACTACTTCCACTGTCCCACTTCACTGCCTACTTCACAGACAGCTTACCCGAACATCGACAACATTCACGCCATTGAGGCCGATTAGCCGCCATCTCACCTAACGTCTCAAGCCACCGACTATGAGTCAGTAGAGTCCCGGCCCAAGAGAGGAACCTGACCTACAGTGGCAAACACATTGATGAACCACTTCATTTCTCTACGGCAGCCCATCATCTGTCCACCTCGCACATCACGCCGACAGGTCGCAGCAGCAGCAGAGCGCTCGGTGTGGCAGACGACTAGTTGGCATCCTTAGTACATGGCCTAACCGTCTAAGAATGTGCAAACTTCAAGAGTGAACAAAAAAACTTGATTGGCAATCCCTACCAACTATCCGCTCCCCGACAGCCTCATAGTATAGAGGTTGATACCACCCTGTGCAATTATGGTCAAATACCTCGAGACGACTCACAATCTCCATTCTGAGCGGCCAGGTTTCCGAGCCGTAAAGTAGCACAGCCACTATTCACTTCTAAAATAAGTTTCTGATTTTTTCATGGCCGTGTGAGAGCTAAGCAACCGTGTGAATCACTGACGCATCGGTGTGCACGAAGAAAGTGATGTAAACGAATCAAATGTTGGAAGAAAGGCTACTCCGCGAGTGCATGCTCGAGGAAGTGTGATGAATCTGAGCACAAATCACAAACAATGTACACTTTGAATCCTCAATAACTACAACCCCTTTGGATATTCTTTTGTTCAAGAATGCACGCGAGAAGAGTGTGACAGACTTTCAGAAGAAATCATAGAAGTACAAATGAACCGTAATTCTGTCAAGAACATACACATCACCTCGTGATCTGTAAGTTGAATGCTTGATCGTCCTATGAAATGTACTGTCTGATGTCAGCGGCAATCGCGTAACGACACCCCGCCAGTGTTATGAACCAAAGACGCAAATGGTGTGGATTGTTTATTCGGAAAACCACATGGGGTATGTTCTTCAACGCATTCATTTGCATATAACATTGATCTCAGGAAGTCACGGTTGCAACGATTATCAATGCCCACATTCTGTATGTATAGAGAACCACTTCATAATAAACTGCACTCCAATGTTTCTTGTGTTCTACTCCATGTTACCTCAGCATTTAAACGCACGCTCCTGCCTCACTACTGAGTAGTAATGAGTAGTGTAGTGTAGTGAGCTCGCTCATCTTCACTACACAAGTTGAAGTACAAAGCTAGAGGAAGGTCGATATACCTTACTCTTTCGATAGACAAATGTCCGGTTTACGTCGGGTAAACTTTCCGCTAGCCAACAATATCAGAGACTAGGCATATTTCCGTATAAATCGACCTGACGTTAAGGAAGTTCAGAAGTTTGTACAACCCTTCTCACCCATAAGCTGACAATTTGTAGCGTGGTAAATTTCTCCTATTTCAGCAGAATAGGTCAACATTAAGGTGACTTAGATCTAAAATGTTTCGAACCGTCATGTACTCTTGAGTATGATTTAGAATGGTCATTTATAATTGTACCGCCGTCTTATAATTGTTAAAAGTTTGTGAGACACTTCTTTGTAACAAGAATGTGGAATGATTCGAACGTCCATCCTTCTTTGGGTTTGAACTTTAAAATGCCTCCAATGGTGAGGGATGTCAAAAGCTACCGTAGTATTTGGAAGTTTAACTCCTTTGTACATAATAATTTGTACGTCCCTGTTTCACTCGAACACTCGTCTGATTAGTTTAACTGTACTAGCAGTTTGAACTGCGGTCGATCGATGAAGTCTAGAAAGCAACCCTTCTGACAAGAAACGTACTGGTCGTGAATAGTTTAGGCAAAATGGCCAATTACAACAGCGTGACAGAGAATAACACGAACGTAATGCAGCAAATCGAACGGATTCAGAATCACAAAAACGTGCAAGGTCTGATTTTGGTGAATGCAGAAGGAAATCCGATTCGTTCCAACATGGATAACTCCACATCACTCCAGTATACCAGACACATGGACGAGTTGCGATCGATCACGGAACATGTTGTGCGTGATCTGGATCCTAGTGATGAACTTGTGGTGTTGCGCATTCGTACGAAGTTCAATGAGATTATGGTACTTCCAGGTGAGCACACTAGTGGTGTTTATGCATTAGCTTTAGAGTCAGGGTTACTAAACTCTTGGAGCAGACCTACAACCTCTTATGTAACTGTGCGATTCGATCGTGCGGAGGCAAACCTCAATTGGACTTCGGTAGGTGAACACTGCACCGAATGTTGATTGTAAAGTTGTAGGCCTCTGGAGCTCTGGCGCTCAATTCACCTGTCACAATAATCCGCTGGCTCGCGATAGACGGATGCCATCCGTTAGTCGGCCTAAGGGAGTAATGTTATCGACCAGAATATGGGAGGAAGACTCCTAGGGTTAGACAGGGAAGTTAGTGGACAGAGCAGTTTGCCATGATCAGTCCGCGTGGAATTGACAGGCCCGTTGTATACGCATTACATTACGCTTTCACGCCTGCTGTACGTTTACAGGCGCTGGAATAGTTAAGTAACCGTTTGTCCAGAGTAAACGAATTGATTTCTTAGTGTTATATATACCTCAGCAAAAGATCGTTCATTCAATTGCCATTCTTAACTAGTTTCTACATGTCGTGAACGCCTCCGTAGAAAGTCCTTTTAGGTTCAACAGTCAAAGGTGTGATCAGGAAGTACCAACTCGTTCAGTTCAGTCTACCAATAAAATGGCTCGCACATGGGTTGGAACAGCACTAGTTCATGTTGAAGGAAACTTTGCCACTCATTCAACTTCTGGAAGCACAATCGAGCGTCGATTGTTGTGCGGTTCGTTGAGTAACCTAACGAACTACATGGAAGTGTGCTGGGTCGGGTGAACACACGCAGATATGGGTGAGGAATTTTGACTGGATGAGTATATACATGTCATACATATATGTAGACTTCCCACTCATTGCTGCATGAGGTCCGCACTTGCTCATCCGATTCAAATCTTCGGATTGTTGCCTGAAAATTGTGGTAGCTTTCGGCGAAATCACCATGGCAAAATTCCTATCACGTTGTGGTCCCTTACAGAAAATTCATTTTGGGCATTGCAAACTGAAGCTGACGGCATCAGACACAGAGCGAAGACGACAGGTGTAGTTCATCATCGGACGGCTGGGGAAGTATACAAGCGTATGTCGTACACTTTAAACAACAGCCTGGGAAATACAAGTGGCAAGTTTTTTAGTATAAAAAAGACGAACCAAAGTGATCAACGTTCTACAGACCCTCACTGTTGAGCACGAACAGAGGGGCGGTTGGTCCGTATCAAAGCCTGTTCTATGACATGTACCGAACTATACAGCGTGACTGTACATGGAAGTCTGGCAAAAATTCAACACCATCAGGATCTTTGGTACCTCTCACAAACATACTAACATCTGAAAAGGGCTACGAAAACCAGCTTCTCAGAAAAGCACAAAATTAACTTGATCACCACAACGAAAATGGGGCAGTCGAACAAACTGGGCAGGTATTTCGATGAAAGGAACTTGACAGCTACAGTGATTAAAAATGCGACCGAAAACTGTAGAAAAGTATGTGTTAGCATTTCGTATTGCTTTTTCAGTACCAAACAAAAACGGCCGGCACTATATTGAAAAAAACAGCGAATTGAACGGAGGACACAGCGCAAAACTATCACATACACAGTAGTCTAAGGCTTACATGATTGGTCTTGTACACACTACTGGTTTGAGAAGACTAATCGCAACAACCTAAGCGAAACGCAGGAAACGCTTATTAGTATGGTGTTTCACTGAGGCGGTCGCAACCAGCCATCTCAAGCCCGTAATTGTGTGTGCAAAAACAATCCTACGTGAGCCACTGAGTCTTTGGACCTAATAATTTTGCGCTCTCCCCCACCTAATTTTCTTCATCCCCCACCCCGTTTCTGTTATGAATAGATTCCTGATCATACGTTGATACTGAAGAAGCAATATGAAATGCTAACTTCTAACAGTGTCCGCCTTCTTACCGAAATATTCAAATTGACGAAAGGGACCAACTCTTTCAATCACATTTATTTGGTAAAATTGGTTCCCTTCGAGGACTTTGACAATGAAGGAAAAAGATGCTAATCTCAAGTTAACCGGTACAACGTTTCGCACAATCTGAATGCACACGAACACGTAACCCGGTTAAAGGGAATGTGCACTGAATAAAACTGAGACCGGTACGATCCCCAACTAGATATCAATAAAGTAAATAACGTATTTGCAGAATAAATTAACGTTGCCCAGTTCGGTCAATCGTATACTGACCATGACAGTCGTAATGTGGAAAACAAACTGCTTGTGAACACAGAAGGATGGGCAGACGCGTCTAACTGATAATGTCCCAGCGTGATTTGTCTTCGTGATTCTAAATAATACAGTTCCAGAATGCTGGATCCTTACGGATCGAGCAAAGTACTACACGCATTGTGTCCGACAAACTATGCCCGTCTGGAGATAACTCATCGCCACAAGCACAGCACTCCTTATCATGTTGAGATAAGATGGTTACCATCAGCAGTTTAACAAGACACCAATTGTTAAACGACACTATAGAAAGCACTCCGCCGAAGATGCCGGTTTAATTGAAAGACCCATTCATGACCGATCAGTGCCCAGCAAATGGAACGTATATATGCTATGCAAAGAATATACTATGCAGTTCGAATGACCGCAATAGAGCATAACATTAGCTCTTGTGTTTGTCAGAAAGGGTAACTAGAATGATTCTCTCGCATCTAACGCGATCTACAGATTTTCATATGGTTAACAAAAAGGCTCTATCGAGCGTGCGACTCGGCAAACATATCTTGAGTGTCCATGTGCATGGCGAGCGACTGGTAACAGGAGAGCAAAACCCAGCTCCCTCCACTGTCAAACACTTGTTTGGAACCAGACACAATGTGACCATACCTCAGGTTCCCAGTACGCTGTCCGGAAACATAAGGGGGGCACCATTTAATTTGTTGAAGAACAATATGCCCACCCCACTGTGCTCACGGTGTGGCTACACTGGATTGCGCGTGATTAACCGAATTGGAAAAGTTCAAGTGACCTTAACAAAATGATCTGAATACCTATTGCTTAGCCTATTCATGAACGGTTGCGTCCCTAAGTGTCATCCGTCTACATTGTTCACCATCAGTGAAAACCAAGTTTAGCAACGACTTCACACAGTCTCCAGATGAATTTATTGATCACCGTTGACAGCAACCGTCTGGTGTTATGAAAACAGGAAGTCGAACATTGTTGATGGCCCAGACAAGTTTCGCATAAACAGAAGTAAGGCAACCCACCTCATTAAAACAACTGACCCAAATCCGAACAACGCTATTGCGCTGGAAATGTTTAATCTGCTCTTGGTTTTTATTTCACAGGAAAAGACTGTCTGGTGGTGTGCATTCAAGCCAGAGAAGATCACTTGGACGAAGGACAAGGATTATGAAGTTCATCGCAGTGAAGTTCAAAATGGAACAAAGCCGCTGGCAGCTTACGCTATATTTGAAACCACCTGTGGAATAAAAACGTGCGCTTTCGACAGTCCTGCAAAACCCCATTCTTAACTTGATATAGAAGCTCGATGAGCATCTCGAAAGAAAAAGCTGTGAAATACCCTCATTAATGGAATAAACATCACTGAAGTCTGTCCAACCGATCAAACCGCATTCACATTGTCGTGAAAGAAGATAAAACTGTAGGGAGAGATCGGTTCAAAGCCGACCAAATTAGAAGGACATGGGCATGTAAGAACGATACTCGTCTTTGTATCACTTCCACTTCATACACCGCAGACTGACCACTCCGCGCGTAATCGTCAAATCGTCTGACACAGTTCACCGAAAGAGCACCCCCAACCCTCGTTGAATATACACAACCAGTTTGACCACAATGGTGGTCTCAAAAAAGCACCTAATAGCACTCGTTGTTTAACACATAATCAAGCTGTTCACGAAGTCCTCTGCGTAAGTGAAGATAAGTTCATTCGTACAGCATTCAATACACATAGAGCAGGAATTGAATTTCAACGTTCCAAACTCGGCTGACTGTGTCCTAAACCGTGTCAGAATCGTTCAATCAGATAAGGACCTGATAAGCAAAGTGGCCAGTTAAGTGTGTACTTCATTTGATGCAAAGAAGCCACCACCCGACACGCGTGCGACGCCGCAGTGCTCTTACGCAACCTTCAGTCATCGTCTGCTAACCACCAGAAGCAAACGATCTCGAAACAAATGGTTATGTATCTCCTACGTTTCTGTAATTTTGGGAGTTATGGATCGACATTTTTTGGATAATTCGAGTGCCTGGAGTAACACTGACAGACCCACCCTAATCTTAAGAGAGACAGGGTAAAAGTCAGTCACATTTTATTTATAACAGTAATGAACCTGATAACAAGATACTGAGATCCGAGCCGTCGTTCGCCGCAAGTGATTAAAAACAAGACTAGAAAGAATGAATACAAATTTTGTGGATGGAGTTACGCCACAGTGTGGTAAGTAGCTCTCTCGGAAAGCGTTCTTGACGAGTGATCACAAGGACAGTCGACACCCACCTACTTTACTCAAAGAAATAGTCATCAGGATTTATTACCATGCAGCTGCTCGACCACTGCGCGATCGTACCCAACTGCCGGTGGTCACAGTATGCAACGCCCGACTAGTACACAGAATACGTGAGCCAGCAGTCATGGACTGCGCAACGTGATTAGTTGGCCAAGTGATCACCTACCCAAGGGAGAGAAATACGCGCTGACTAACGACCGTGTTTGCAGCGCAGTGATCCCTCTTGATGCGAACTAATTGGCGGCGTGATCATACATTCGTCGCAAACAAACCATGGTTGCGAACCATGCAGAACAATAAAACGCGCATGCAATATTCACCATTCACCTCAGAGAACAGCTTAAACTGGCTCAACGGGTTAGACCACTAACCTAATACTGAAATAGGTAAGTGCGGTGTCACACGGTCCATGGCAATCGTTGTTCAATAGTGGAATTCGACATGAACTCCTGACACGTATTCCAACCTTAGTGCTGCTCAAACCGACTCAGTGCATACACAGTGAGAGCAGTTCTTGTTCGAACTAACCACTGCAAGCAATAATCGTTTCACGTACTGATGATCAAACGCTACATATTCAGTATGAAGAAGGCCATCGACCTACTGACTTTCGCGGAGGTTACGGATTTCAAATAACCGTTGCAGTGAGGCGTAAACGGAGGTAGCCTATGCTTAGAAAACGGTATCACAGAACATACGCTAAATGATAGACTGCGTTCAAAATGCGATGGACAGCACTGGTAACAGCTGCCGGTTTAACCGAAGGAAGGGCAGTTCTTCATTAGGCGTGTAAGCTCAACCCGAACTGAGTGAGACGATACTGACGACCGAGTCATTGCGCATAACAGATGGAACACTCAATGTCACAGGTGACGTGGCGCACCATCGGTTAGAGATTTCAACCAGTAACAGACGGTCGTGAGGCGATAAACCGATCAAATGGCATCCCCAACTTTACTCAGCCAGGTCAGCCCGGGTTTCGTAGCCCACGTTCACATCCCTAAGCGAGTACCTTGTGAGCTAATTCGTGGAACATCTTTTCACTGATCATTCAGTTACCAGAGGGTTAAAAGATACCATGATCAACTAGGTTCGACCCAAATTTAAGTTGGCATGCAGGCTTCAACAAATAGGTACGGTCACAAACGACTACACATATACTTAACTAGTACTACGAACATCGCAAAAGATGAGAGCCAAGATAGCAAGCGTTACCTGTTGACATCCCACTGTTCCGATGAGCATTATTCACCTCGACCTGTTTGCACTAGTCAGCGGAGAGAAGCTCTAGCTAACCAGAAGACTACCAGATCGAACCTCGGTGTCACCAACTCTACCTGATTCGTGGTCGAAGCAGGGACGAAATTGCCTGCTGCGGTAATTGATTCGTGAGTGAGCGCCAGAAAGCATTTGCACAATACTGGTTACCAACCCCGGCGGTCGCTACCAGTGCAAACCGGAAAGTGAAAGCCTAGTTAATGGAGCGGTAGCGGCCGACACAAAATAAAGCAACTCCCCGTTGTTCTCTGCAATGATACTACTACAGGAACTGTCATCAGTGGCTTCCAAGTTGTACACGGGGTGGAAATCATCTTTAATTAACAGTAGCATACTTCAATATGAAACATCCATAGAAAGTATACCATCTCCGATCTACTTCAATGCTCCTTACCAGTTGTTCCGTTTAAGGTATGAAACCATAGTGATTGCGATCATTCAATATACTGGACCACAGGCTGGCTGGGTGCCGTCCGGATACCTAGGTTGACGCACTATAAGCGAAATAATTGGAAAGACTTTACTGTGTAAATTAATTATGGATTCCGAGCTTAAGCGTGCGCAGAGTGGGAGAGGTAGTCGTTGTTGATTACAAGGTTGTACACGAAACTAAGCATTATCTGTGACCTCACTGCTACTAGTTGAACTAGCTCAAATGATCGTGAACAGCCAAATTCCAGAGCTAAACCCTACCAATCGTGACAGCTGTGGAACAGACGAGATAGGCAAACAAAAATAACGAGCGAGCTCGATCAATGAAAACAGCGAGAAACATTCATGACCAACTGTGAAGGTGTGTTGTATGAAACTAAGTTTATTTGGCGGAAGAGACAGAGAAAGTCAACACAAACTGACATAAGATGTGTTCTATATTAGAATTCTCTAAACCAGAAACTCCAAAAAGTTAAGAATGAAACAACGCACGCAATAATTTACATTGCCCATAGTTTTTTCACTGCAGTGATGAATCCAACATCGTTGTAGTTAAAATAAAGTAATCCGGCAAAACCGGTGGCACAGAACACCGCCCAAATGGTTCGTAGGGCGGGCATCAGCGCCGGCCCGTAGCGACGTTCAAAGGCATAATCTTTTATCACTCCATCGAGACCCCTGCAAATCAATATTCGAAAGCAATTCCGAACAGATAAACTAGTACAGGGAAAAATTGGTAAACACGTACAAAATACAAAATGCATGTGTAGTACACATGGAACGATGGACGAGAGACAGAAATTCCACTGAGTGCAACAGTGTACAAACGTGGTAAAAAGAGTCCTCGCAGAATAAATGAAACTAATACCTTTTCCACAAAAAGATGCCAACCTTCTACCAAACCTCAACCGGTTTAGGCTATGAACTAAAAATGTTAAATAGTCGCCTGCCATACTAGCCATCCTGCTGCTGCCCTACTGATGTAAAGCGCGGGGAGGACAGATGACACGGTGCACAGAAATGAAGTCGTTCACGAAGGGGTTGGCCATTGTGGATCCGGTTCGTCTCCCGGATTAGGAACCTCACGGCTAATAAAGTCGGTGGTTAGAAGCGTTAGGTGAGATGGCAGCTAACCTGTCAAAGTGACGTGAATGTTGTCGTCGTTTGGCTCAGTTGTCCGTGAATTCATTACACTCAATGACGCGAGACAGTGAAAGCCGTAAGTGTGATGCTGTACCTTCACTTGTAGCTCAGGTGTTCATTCGCAAGGTGTAGGCGCCTAGATGTTGATTTTTTAATACAGTAGTTAGTTAAGTGGTTAGTTCACCCCCCCTCCTTCATCATCATCATCACCATCATCATAACAGCCATGAGCCTGACCAAAAGGTACTGTGGCTCGGGCCGCCACCCACCTCAACAGTGACGTGGAATAGCCTAGAAGGAAACGTTGCTAAGAAGGTCGACAAATACTAAAAGAAGACTAGGCGAAAGAACTAGAAATGGTATGGATGCAGGTACGCCATTGACTGCGATACACCGCCATCTCGGATAGCGTACCTAATTAGCGGTTTGAGTGATCACGAGGACCCCATCTAGGCAGGCGATACCTGCCCACTTTGTTCAATGGAGCAGTCAAAGTCTTCGTATTTCGTTGTTGCTTGACCACCACGCGGTTGTACCCAAATGTTGGTGGCCTCCGTGTATAATGTCCGGTACGGTAAACGCTCAACTAGCATACGGAGCACGTGACCCAGCCGTCGCAAGTTGTGCAACGTAATTAGTTGACCAATTGATCGCGCATCCCGAGCGTGCTGGAATACGTGCCGGCGAACAGCCACATTGCTCACGCGATCAGTCCACTTAATGTGGGCCGACTGGCGGAGACAACGATGGTCAAACACAGCCAGCCTGTTGATATATTCCTCGCGAACAGGCCACGTTTCCGAACCATACAGCAAAATCGAACGCACACAGGCGTTATATAACCTTCCTTTCAGCGACAGCCGAACGTCTTTTCGACGCCACAGATGACGCAGTTTGAAAAAAGCAACTCGTGCCTTTGCTATCCTCGCTGATATCTCAGCAGCAATATTAAAGGCTGACGAGATAGTGCTACCCAAGTATGTGAAAGTGTCCACAGTCTCGGGCGGATTACCTGCAAGAAAGTAGGTGTGGAAATGCCCCAGTCTCGAAGCACCACTTTGCACTTTGAAGGTGCGAAGCGCATTCCATACAAACCAGCCCGGTCTCTCACCTTGTTCAGCATGCTCTGCATGTCTTCAGCAGAAAGGCTAGGTAACACAATGTCATCCGCGTACTCCAGATCGGTCAATCTAGCGCCNTAAGTGAACCATCTTTTTCACATATGGTCTCACTTCCACTGACTAGACTTTTGTTTTTACTTCCTGGTCAGGTCTTGCTTTTCTTCTTCACTGTTTTACGGCCGTTAAGCATCAGTGAGAACCGCTGATGTATTGCTGCATGCTAATGTGCTGAAAAACAATCGGTATAACCGCAAAACCTACTGGTCTAAACAACTTGGTGACAACGGCAGTTGCAATATTCTACCCCAATCCGACTGAACGATATGAAAGCCAATAAATAGCTTCGTAGAACAAGTGAACTCACACACGCACACACACCATTGGTGTATGCAAGTTAAAATATCAAGCTATGGTGTTAATTCACAACTAAACGAATGTAAGAGCAATCAGACAGTCGGGTGGAACTGAGGATGTTTCAAGGAAAATAATCAACAAGATCTTTGCACTGTAAATTTAATGTATGTGAAACTCACCAATAGGCATGCATCGTGACTGAAGAAACGACAATGAAGTTCATGGCCGGTCCGTCCACGTATAACGCGATTGGATACAGAGGTAGCATACTCACAGCTACAATCCGTTCAATAGTCCAGTGTATCGATGGAAGCATGCCACTTTTGACCGGAGTAGGGACTGAGGTGGGTAATAAAACCAAGCAAAACCGTCGAAATACAAAGGTTACAAAAAGAGAGATACTGTGCTTAGTGAATTACGTATGAGGGGTTTTGAGGATTGCCGAATATGAACGAAAAGCTTAGAAGAAGGTAGAAATCGTGGTCCATCGAAAAATGGTAGTGACAAAGTGAAAGCGCCAGTATTCAAATTATTGAAGAACACTTTATCTACCACAAAGTCGGTGTGTACGTTGACAGTCTTTACACGATAGACGAAAACACTTTTTCTTAAAACTTTAGAACTGTGGTTGTTACTTTTAATACTGACGTACAAAAATGGCTCCGCAGTAGCTCAGCGGCTACAATCCCCGTCTATTGACCATGCAGTTGCCGTCTTGAACCCAATATATCAAAAATGCTTGCTCGGTTTTGAAAGCCCACAGTATCAATACGCACACGGCCTTGCATGTCACAACAGCATCAAGCAGTATAAAACTGAAAACCCTCAGCAGAAATGAACAGTAACCAATAGATTGTGTTTATCGTCCCAGATGGAGCCGCTGTGACTCAAGTCAGGTTGGAGAAGTTAGAAGTGTTGAAAGCTGACCGGGTTCAGTGAGATGAAATAAATGAAACTGGCGAAACTGGGCGGTGAAAGCAGTAAGGGAGTCGTCTAACTCACACAAATGATGAGGCTGTCCATCCCCAGAGTACAAGCACCTCAGTAACGTATGTTACAATTTAGAAGGATTTTTTGTGTACTTTGTGGTCGCGTTTCCTCTTAGTGTGGGTTCGAATTATGACTTGCTTTTCTCTACTTGGTTTTATGGTAGACGAGTATCAGTGCCAACTACCTATGTAGAGCTGTCGATGGTGACTAACCTCATGACCACCTGCGGAGGACTGCGACAGAAATGTTTTTCACCATATTCATCAAAATGGTTTCGCTTAGCATCAATTTCCAGTGATTTGAAAACAGTAACGCTAGAACTAGAATCAACAGTACAGTACGCGCTGAAGTTCACATTCACGGATTATCGCAAGCTTAGGAATGTGGCTAACCACAAGTCAAAGATCAGAAAGTGAAATTTGGTTCCCCGCGTGCCAGATAATCATTCCGCGACATATAGATCCAACTTGATTCAACAAGTTTTATGTTGGCTAAAGAACACAACTTGTCTTCAAACAGCGAAATTGTTCAGTGACGAGGATTGGACTATGAAGATAAGCCAACTATCAGCCTCAGATCAGTCCACAAACAATCGACATAACTCGTGCAATAGAGTAAGTCCAGTAAACTAGTAGAACAGCAATAACGCCACCCACAAACGATGAAGCCCGTAGTCAAGTGGAAACGTTATGAGATATAACACCAATGTTACTGACTTTAATATCACTTAGTAAACAGATACGGGGACGAGGTGGTGTTGAATGAACATGACAAAACTTCCACTTCTTACATTCGTCACCTTGATCAGAAAGAGCGCCATGAGGATACCCTGTAACTTGAGTGACATAGGATGACCATCAACCTTGCTAACAAGTACCTAGAATAGTCATTGACCACAGTACATGTTCACGTTGCGTGAGCCACAGGACAATTCCAGTAGGCAACGAAGGCATACAAACTAAAAACTGACCGTGATTTCACCTATATTATGTGGCCATCGGACAACGGCCCATACGGACAAAATAAGCTTAAAAGGTGTTTGAACTACTAAAATGATTCGAGAAATTGGAGTGGCACAACTTTTCGGCCCTCTTTTCGAAGCAGTACGCTTTGTAGAATGACACGTCGTACTACGTGGTAAATTAAGTTACATCGCGAGTTAATTTTCCAATTGGACACATGATGAATATTCACAGGGGCACCAAAACCCCAAAAAAGCTGCTAAGGTAATTGGTGTTGCTAAGATTCAGCCACCAAATAAAAGTAAGTGTTTTCACTAGCAAATAGCACTTAGGTAACGTTCAGAGAAATTACCATTTTTGATTAAAATTAAAGGAGTGTTAGGAAGACTGACAGCTAGTTAGACTGATTTTTAGTGGACATTTCTCGAAAATAAGCACCGAACTGCGATTGCTCGTTTCTTGGAGCTTGTCTACGTTGCATGTCACTTATACGACCGACAGTTGAACTCTGCACGCCCCACAAGTCTGTGAACTGGAGTACAAGGCCCGGTGGTAACAAACATACACTACCGTTCAGCCTTAACACGAAAGAAGACCGCGGTTAGTAAATATTTATCTCTTCAGTTTTGAGTTATGTACATTGTTACGATGACCCGGACTGTTGATTCTGACATCAGCAAACACGAAATGACAAAGTAATAAACGGGCACA
The DNA here is from genome assembly GCA_008508345.1 of Paragonimus westermani. Classification (NCBI taxonomy): domain Eukaryota; kingdom Metazoa; phylum Platyhelminthes; class Trematoda; order Plagiorchiida; family Troglotrematidae; genus Paragonimus; species Paragonimus westermani. The sequence goes on from QNGE01004250.1 coordinate 35,509, forward strand.
AATGTATGGAGGAAAAGGAAAAATCATCAGGAATTTATGGAGCCAACAAACTCATGGGTATACACTCGTCTGAATGCTACACTGCAGTATCTGAACCAGAGGTCTCTTTTCGAGAGGGGCCGATCAAATGAGTTCCGCAAAGTTAGTAATTAGACTTGGTAGGGAACATCACAAGACGCCGTTCGGCAGTTCAGTGTAAATGTTTGCAGTCACCAGGGTCTGTTAGCACCCAGATGCTCACAGGCAAGAACAGTTAAAGGGTGCATCCGATGACCCAGTGAGCCGAATTAGGTGGGTAATTATCACACTGACAGCAGTATTCGTGCCAAGGGGGCTAATGAGTAGAATTGTGAAAAACAGCAGTTGCCCGGTCTTCCTGGTCGGAAATTCGACAGTTGGCTGAGAAATCCAATTTTTGACCCGTTTTGTGTGAGTCCCGATAGCGCCCGACCTCACGTAAAACAATGGACATATAGAACACCGCTAATTCCAAGTTGCATACGTTTTATGGTAGCATAAACTACGTCGTCTTATCTGCCACATAAAAACAGAATGAATAGACAAGGACATTACTGTTAACCCCTTGCCCAAGGCGCGAGGTGGGAAGGTGATGACATGGTGCACAGAAATGAAGTCGTTCACGAAGGGGGTGGCCATTGTGGATCCAGTTTGTCTCCCGGATTAGGAACCTCACGGCTAATAAAGTCGGTGGTTAGAAGCGTTAGGTGAGATGGCAGCTAACCTGTCAAAGTGACGTGAATGTTGTCGTCGTTTGGCTCAGTTGTCCGTGAATTCATTACACTCAATGACGCGAGACAGTGAAAGCCGTAAGTGTGATGCCTTACCTTCATTTGTAGCTCAGTTGTTTATTTGGAAGGTGTAGGCACCTTGATCTTGAATGTTTGAACATAGGTGTAGATAGTTTTGGTAGTTAGGTACATTCTCGTCCTCCTTTTTTCTCTCTCCATATACAAGGTTTGCTTTTTTCCTTATTCATGGTTGCGTGGCAGTTAGGCATCAATTTGAACCAGTGATTTGTTGCTGTCTGTGATTATGACCGCTCGCTCATTGTTTCATTCAATTTTGCTCCAAATTACACTAGTAGTAATTAGCATACAGACCTCACAAATTACATAACTAACCATTGTAACGCCTGCCCGATAAACCTTATTTACCGTGGTTTACTTCGTCCCTTACTTACGTCCAAGGTATGAGTTACAGAGAATACTTCCAACACTCTTGCTATGAAACAGACAAGTTAATAGACTGACACACTTAAGCGCTGAACTCAGTAAAAGTCTGTTTTATTGTTGGGTCTAAGGTAATACTCAACGTGCAGAACCGATGGAATCTTTACAGTCTGGTTGCACACTAGAGTTGGTTCCATGGTGTGCGCCTTACGCCCAACTAGAGTTATTGACACAACCGCAGCATTCGTAGACTAGATTCTGATTAGTGGTGGTCTCTGTGCAGTTTTCTTGCCACCTTCTGATAAGGTCACCACCAGACACCAAATCAAGTATTTCTTTACTGTCTGCTTATGCTCCAAACGAGTGCACCAACAATGCCTCCAAGGAAGCCTTTGACTCGGATCTAGCTACCATCCCTAAGCCAACACGGTTCTGGTATAACCAGTTTGGTCGGAAACTTAAAACCCCAGATCGGCCGACTTGACGATGCCGAATCCCGTTTAGGTGGCAGGCTTAGTTCGGTATCACATCACTCGGATGACGTGCGGTGGTCGGAACTACGTATCCAGCGCGGATTATTCTTCATCAGCACTAGTTCTAGGCATTGTGCACTTCGGTTTCACTTGGCGCTTGACGTAGTAGCAACTTTGCGCTTCTCTCTTTATATGTACGTTCGACACAGAGGAGTAGAAAGTGACAAGATTCAGATCAGGAGGAGAAAACCCAGTCGAAGACGCCTTCTGTTGCAGTCACTGTGAAGCATTACTAGCAACTGAATCAACAAAGCCTCATGAATCTCCTTGCCATCCCAATGTCTCCCACACAGTACACTTCATTCGTTTGAACAATTTACCAATTCCTGTTGAAGTGAAGAACGTAAGCTCGAGACGCCAAGTAAAGCTGTGAACTGAGAACTCGATTTTTCCCGGACTTTGATGTTAAGTTGATTAGGACTACCCAGCCTTTCGGGTGCTTGAACTGGTTTCAAAACGTCCCTGCCTCCCGCAACCACGAACAGATAACCGCTTACCTTAGTTGATGAATGCTTATGTTTTCCGTTGCCTGTGTCAGCTCGTTCCTATATTCGGCATGCCCGCCTACATCCATTCAGACTGACGCAATTTTTTCATCTCCCGTGAACTACAGTCACTTCTCCACGAAAAAGAGAACGCAACCGATAGAACGACCCCCAGGGCAACCATCACGTTGAGTTTTCCAATGGAATACTGTGGAGCATCACCCAGCTTGCTCTGAAATCGAGAAAGTACCTAGTGACCGGTGATGAGATATCCCCTTAGACGCCTCACAGTTGATCCAATCTTGTGTACATCTACGAACGAGACACCTCACGAGCGTTTGCTTCGTTACAATCGCAGGCCAACTTCTCGTACAGCACTTCCTGTGTGGTTGTCTACTCCTGAGCCGTACGCTTCAGAAACCATAATTGAGGACCGAAGTATAAAACCCTGGTGAAAAAAAGTGGAACTGCAGCAGTGCAATCCTCAGTATGCACATATCCGATTCGCTAACGGTGAGGGCTACAGTAACTTCGACAGCTTGCTCCAAAAAAGAAGACTGCTTCTAAACCCCTGGGATTGAAGCTCTCAATACTCTAAAAGTGGGCACCGAACATGAACCTACCGCCCCATTTTAGGAGGTACGAACTGGAAAAGGCTAACCTGTTCGAAACCTCCAGTCAGCCGGGATCAACGACGACCACATCCAAAGCCTTGAAATAATCGTACAACAACGGCAACGGATTCAGCCCTATTGCCTTCGAGACAGAGACGTTTAGGAACTTCGAGACGAATTTCATTTTCTCACTCCTATTCTTCATTCCTTCTAAACCACATCCATTTGGATATTTCTCCCTCGACGAATGACTTAATAACTTTGCTCGTCTCTTTTCATACTTACGCTCCACATGCACCCTTACAGTTAGTTTCTTACCCACATCCTTCGTTATCCATTTCAGCTCTAGTATTCGCATTGAGAGGAATAAAGCCTGAGTTTCTGGCCTTCTATCGTTCTGTTTCTCACACACGCTAACTCTTCACCAAGCCCGTCTGACTGATCGTAACAGCGCAACCTTCTCTAAATCAAACCTGCTCTCGGACAGACCACGTAGCAGTTAATTATCGGAAAGGTGACTTCGCCGAGAGTTGTTGTCCTCGTTCGAGCACATACTTAGAATCAAACCGCAAGTCGCAGCTTTGTTCTTAAACTCGACGGGCAACAACCTTCCCCCGACCACAACAATTGGCCGTTAAGAAAATGCACAACCCGGCAATGAAGCGCATGTACCAAACTAGCTCCGAACGCAACACCAACGATGCTAACCTATAAATGGCAGCCTGCCGGACCCAAATCTCGTAGACCATTCACGCCGTGATAACGAGATTGGGCCTCGAGGTGGTGCGACGGCTTGCGTATCTCGACGGACTGTTGGGCCAAACTGAGCGGTGCGACAGCCACACCGACAGAATCACACATACGAAGCACGTCAAGAGGTAAAGGTCTAGCAAACCACAATCTCCTGGTCCTCCAGATTGAGAGAGGGAAGAAGGATGACATCTATTTCCCGAAAACACCCGTTTTGGTTAACTGGCATCCACCCGCTAGTTGTGGTACAGGCTCGTGAATCAAAGGTTTTCGATCAGAACCCTAACCATAGGTACGACCGCCCTGCTCGTATCCCAGCCTACATACAACCGTTAGTACTAACAACTGTAATTTCATAATGTATCGGTCGTCTTGCAATATAAACCGAGTCGCCTCATCTGCTACAAACAGCAGGATGGACAAGCGAAAAAAATGCTTCTGCCGGCCTCTTCCCCACTGTCCGATCAAAGTTAACGCTTTGATACCCACAGAATCCCACTTCCACTGATTACTCTGCAGGCCCCATAACAGACAAAGCTGGTAATCATAGTCAACACCATCACCACCTTCAAAACAGCTATGAGCCTGACCAAACGACACTGCGGCTCCGGCTGCCGCTCACCTCAAAATTGACGGAGTAACCTAGAAGAAAACGTTACCAAGAGGGTTGAAAATTAGCAGAAAAATAGACGCAAGTAATAGAAATGGTATAGATGCAGGCACACCATTGACTACAGCACACCACCATTCCGGACAGCGTTCCGAACCAACGGTCTCAGTGATCACGGGCACTCCAACCAGACAGGCGACACCTACCTACTTCGCTCAATGAAACATTCAGGGTCTTCATATTTCGTGACCACGTTGTTGCTTGACCACCACGCCGTTTCACCCAACTGTTCGCAGTCTCACTACCGCGCATTACAATGCCCGGGTACGGCAAACGATCAAATGACATACGAAGTACGTGATCCAACTATCGCAGGCTGTGCAACCTGGGTAGCTGACCAGTTGATCACACATCCCCAGCATTCCGAAACATGCACCGGTGAACAGCCACATTGCTCACACGATCAGTCCAATTAGTGTGGGTTAATCAGCCCAGACAACGATGGTCAAACACAGCAAGTCTGTTGACACCTTCGTTGCGAACAGTTCACGTCTCCGAACCAAACAGCAAAACAGAACCTACACAAGCATCATATACCCTTCTTTCTAACCAAAACCGAACGCCCTATCGACACCACAGATAACGCAGGCTAACAAAGACAACTCGTGCCTTCGCAATCCTCGCTGATATCTCATCAGCAGTGGTACAAGCCAAGGAGGTAGTGCTACCCAAATAGGTGAAACCGTCCACAGTCTCAGACAGACTGCATGCAATGAATAAAGTACGAGTGGAGATGCTCCAGTCTTGAAGCACCACTCTACACTTTCAAGGTCCGAAGCAAATTCCAAACAATCCGGCTCGGTCAATCACCTTGTTCACCATGGTCTGCATGTCTTCGGAAGAAGGGCTAAGTAAGACACTGACATCCACATACTCCAGGTCAGTCAACCTAGCGCCAGGAGCAAAATCAACACCAATTTCACTGGATTCCCCAAGTGCACCTTTCACAATATCACATATAACAAAACTGAACGAGAATGGGGTTTCGCACACCCTTGACGAACACTACCACAACTGATGAACGCCCGAGACCGTTGTCCATAAACCCTCACTCTGCTTGCACAGCGAGCATACACTGATCTCAACAAATCCACATATTTCCATGGTACTCACCTGCGAATAAGACAGTTACACAGGGCGTTACGAATACCGAATCAAAAACGGCCTTCAGGTTTACAAAGGCCACAACCGTCGGCTGTCTGGGTGCCCATGTTCCAAGATCCGCCGTAAGGTGAAAGTATGGCTAACGAGACCTCGACCGAACCGGAACCCTGCCTGCTCTTCGCGTATCTGACTTCCTCTGGGCTCAGTGGGCCGATGTAAAATGAGGCTAGTGAATAACTTGGACGCAACAGACACTAGACTGATGCTTTTGTGGTTGTCGCATAGACTTCGGGTCCCATTTTGGAAACGGGAATTACTGTTGACAGGCGCCAATCACGAGGTACTTCTTCAGACCCCCGAATCGCCTGGAGGAGTTTTGTCAGCTTTGATATCAGCCACTCCCTGCCGGTCTTGAAAAGAGAGGAGGAGAGGAGGTCTGATTTATGAGTTTTGTTAGGCTTTAATGACTTAAACCCCAGGGAAACTTCTGTTTCCGACGGAGGGCAGCCTGGATAACAATAACTGGACATTTAGATCTCGTCGTTCACTTGGTCGGGGTGAGGCTAGCCGAATTCAGAATGTTCAACCTTATTGTCAAGTCAGCGCGATTGGCTGGTGGTAGGTGAACCATCTTTTTAACATACGGTCTCACTTACACGGACTCCATGATCAGCACAACCACGGATCATAGAAAAACGCCTTCCACCATTCCCAGGTGAAGAACATTTCTCCCGCTTCTTTCGACAGTTCGACCAACTGGCGTCCACGGCCTTTGTGCAAGCTTCCGGACAACTTGAGTTTAAGTTTTCCACGGTCGTCATCATATTCAGGACCACGTAGAATCGAGCAACGCTTGTTCATGAAGTTTATCGAAGTGACAGAAATCCAGTTCTATTGCAGCTGCACAACTCCTTCAGAACAATAGTTCGTTCAATGAAGCAAGATCTTTATTGTCCAACCCGCTTGTTCCCACACCACACGCGCGATCGTGCCTATGAACCGGAACTCCGATCTGCAACACATCCCCAACTTCCGCTTACACATTCTGTGCACTTCAGTCTGGTTTGTGTGTGGCTATCGCCTACTGTGGGGAGCTTTTTGTCTCCTCTTCCTCGTCCATTCGTCCAACTTCGTTGCCCGATGGCTCATCCGGTCGCCCGTGTTGTCCGTCACTCACTCGCTGTGGGCTATAGACATATCTCACCACCGCGTCGATATGTTCTGCCGAGTGTTGGAATACTCGCGCCCACTACACTACCTTTTCACAGCACGATTTCATAGCCGAAGTGATTTGTTCCCAATGTTTGTTAGGTTCTCCCACCTGACTCGAACTGGGGAATTAGTTCAATGCTTCCTGGTAAACGTTCTTTACACTCTCCTCGCTTGAATGCCAGTAAAGTATCTAGCATTTGAATAAATAAATAAATAACAACAAAACGGGCAAGCACAACAGCATGGTCCGAGTTTAGATGGTCGTTCCAAATGGCACGACAGTCTTTAACAGAGTGGCGCCACCTGTAACCGACTGCCACCTGCTCGAGCTGCGTCCACGGCTAAGAAGCATACTGAGGTCCCCATGTAACACAGTGGCTCTTCCCGTGTTGGAATCTGATGCTTGAATGTAAAAACCATGGGATGCACATAGCTGCAACAACCTTTCGCTATTGTCAATACGTTGTGTCCAGACACCAAACGTACCTCCCAGTCGCTTCTCCTTTGAAGAAAGACAACTACACTGAGCATTCCAATCACCTGCCAGTACGACTGTCCGTTTAGTCCGCTTAAGAAGGTCAACGACGGCGCCATAGAATGCATCCTTGGTTGCATCCGAACAGCTGTCTGTTGGAGCATACGCCGATGCACAAGGCTCTTCTAATTCGTATCGACAGACTTTAACCGATGTATTGTGCTTAACAATGCATAAGCGACTGTTCGTTAAGATTCATTCGGGCTCTGCTTTGGAGATCAGTGCGATTCCCACTCTAGCTTGAACATGAGATTAAGATACGACGTCACCACGAACCCTGAGAGAGAAGCGCTTGGGTCGACAGTTATTTAGAGATGAGTTCAAGTGGATAACGATGCTAGAATCATAGACCAACGTCCACGACACAGCACAAACCAACCACCAGGCTTGGAAGAGCACTCGCCAGAGTAGCTTACTAGCCAAATTGCCGGAGTTCGGACAATGAAAGCGTCAACGCATATTAGTTGCCTTGGCTTCATGAACCAGCGATCACCTGAGGACACAGGAAAGACAGAAAACTTGAAAGAAAAAGTCGTAATGGATGGATGCTATAACCGTTGGGAGAACGATAAATTCTAGTAGCTCATGGTCGTTTTTGCTGCGGAAGGGAACTGACTTGAGGCACCCCACCCCCAAAGCGTCACCTGCGAGACAACATAATATAGGGTTTTCTTGGCAGACTCTATCCGGCATCAATGACTCAAGAGTCTGGATTGGCAGTGGATGGGCTTGCCTAGTCCAGAGGCACCGTGAATAAGACATTATTGTCTAATTCTGAGCACTGCTAGGTGCAGTGAATGCTTTTCGATCGGTGGTCACGGCTAACTGTTAGGAGATCGGAGTAATCTTTTTGTTCGAGCGTCTCTTTTCTGACCCCGTTCTTCCTTAATCAGAAGATCACACTGCCGTAATTATGATAACAGTTCTGCTGTATGGCCATAGCATCGTATCTCATTACATGAGCACCCTTACACGGCCGGTGGTGCGATGTGACCCTATAAGTTCATCTGTTTGCCGTGTGGCTGCTCTCCTTTGGTCTGTCTGATAAGGTGGCACCTGAAAGGACCGAAGTCCCAGTCGGCACAGTTCTCCGGATTAAAACAGCATACAAGCTGGACCACCGCGTCATGGTGGCAGTATGGGTCAGGAGTAATCATAGTAACAGTGTGCCAATAAGTCCCGCCTTTTAGCATTCAGCCTCAAGCCCCCCTCATCCCTTTCCTGGACCGAGGATGCAAATTACTATAGTCGATTTCAACGTTCGAATTCTAAAGCAGACAGGTCAACGAGCTGCTCTCGTACGGTCGTTAGACTCGTTGAATCTCGATGTCTACTGCACACCAGGAACTAGAGGTCAGGAAAGCAGCCAACATATAGCACCAACAGCACTTGCACTATCCATCCGACACTGGTTATAAACTTTGGGTGACTGCACGACCTCCGCAACCGATGAGACTGGAGCATAAGCTGAAGTGTAGTCCTGAGTGAGACGGCTGTAGCCGCATCGACAGATTAGACTCCTGTTGGCAGTAGACCTTGTGCCGTCCGTTTGGTAAGTTCTGTTAAAACCGTCCCTAGACACAAAACTTTCGGAAATCTCTTCATTGTCTGTTTACGCCCCAAGTGACCATAGTGATGTCGATGTCGCTATGGCGGAGCTCCACACAGGACTGTCGTTCATAATGGATTAAATACTTGGATACATCATGCGTCGATACGTCGTCGTTTTGTTTTCATTTTTGCTGAGCAACGACCCCACCGACAGCAACACCTGGCTGTCATCGGTAAAACCTAAGTACCTGCCTGGAAAGCAAGCTTAACAACTCTTACCCCGAAGATCTCAACGGCTTCTGGACCCAAACCTTGCATTCATGAAGCAGCTACTGTAACATGCCGCACGGAAGTTCGTGGATTGAACAAACGCCAGATATCAGAAAAACCCTCGGTGTCAGATACCAGACGGAACAATCTTTATGGCAGTTCATATAACAAGTTGATTAGGGATATGTGTGGGAAGCCGAAGAGCAGTCTGTTCATCGGTCTTTAAGTTGGACTAATGGAGAAAGTTAAAGGAGTGGAAAAAACTTTTGCTTCAGGGAACAGTGCCAAACTTTTCAAGCTTATCCATTCGACTGACCCAAGGTGACCGCCTATCAGTGAAGCTGTCAGCGAGGCAGATGGCAAGCCCGCTCATCATAAGTCCAGAAAATTAGGGCGCTCGGCGGAACGCATTGGGAGTCAATTTAGCTGGCATCATATTTCTACTAGGCTACCGCCACAGACCTACAGTGTGGTTCCGAGGTCAGTGGACTTTAGACCACGTATTACAACTGAAGTTTGCGATTGCATTTCGGCCCCTAAATATAATGGGGCTGCTGTCCCGGATGATCTCGTGCCAGGACTTTTCCAAGAAAGTGGAGAGGCGTTAATAGAGGCTTCGACTCAGTTTCAAGTTGTGCGAACGACGAAGACCATCCCTGTGTGCTGAGGTCACTCGATAAGAGTTCCCAGATTTAAGAAAGACTTTCGAGGCTCCTGTGCGAACGCTAGGGAAAGTAGCCTGACCTCACTCATTATTAGTTTCTTGGCATACTTCGCCGACTCACAGCAGATCAGAAGACAAACAGTGAAGGAGAACAGAATAGGTTGCACCCTTGATGAAGATGTACTGAACAGATTATTGGTTTGCCAAATTCGGAACAGCATCATGCAAACCGCCGGCCAGCAATTGCCACATTCCTCGACTGAAAAGATGCGTCCGATTTAGTGGACCGAATTACACTTTTAGAGCCAATTAAACGCAGAGGCAGAAAACGTGAACCGTCTTCAGGTATCCGACCACTGATGTCTGCGTTCGATCCCTGACATGGGTAGCAACCATGAATCATTAACGAAGAAGTAAGGAAGCGGCCGTTACGGTGAGACTGGACCTTGACGTGGTGTGACGGCTCGCGCATCTCGATGACCTTTTGGGCTAAACTGGACAGAGTTACNAAACTGAACGGTGTGGTGACCACACGGACAGAGTTACTCATACCAGGCAGGCCAACAGGTAGAGGTCTGACAAACCACAGTTTCCTGGTCCTCCAGGTTGCGGGCTGGAAGATGATTGGCAGTCCTTCCCGAAAAATGCACCATCTCTGGTACACCGCCACCCGCCCGTTGTCTTGCGGTACAGGTTTTTGAACCAAAGGCTTTCACTGGGAACCCTAATCATTCTTCTGTCTAGGTCTGGGAGTCCACACACAACCATGAATACTCACAACACAAACAATTCCATACTGCATCGGCCGTCTCGAAGAATAAACCGGGTCGCCCTATCTGCTGCATATAGCAGGGTGGATAGGCGAAAACATGCCACTGCTGACCCCTCCCCCACTGTCCTATCAAATTTAGCTCTCCGGGCCCCTCCCGACCCCCCAATTCTGATAATTTCTCTACAGGTCCCACAACAGATTTAATTAATCATAGTAACACTGTCAATGAGTCCTAGCTCTCGCCACTTAGTCCCAGACCTCACTCGTCCTGCGCTTCGACCTAGAACGCAAATTAATGTAAATGCCTTCAACGTCCGTACTCTAAAACAAATAGGTTAACAGGCTGCTCTCGCACGAACGTTAGACTCGTTACATATTGATGTTTGCTGTATCTCAGAGACTAGAATCCACGACAGTAGTCAACGTATGGAATTAACAGCACCCGCACTTTCTACCCGATACTGGTCATACACTTCAGGTGACTCCCCGGCCACCGTTACCGGTCAAGCGGGAGTAGGTATAGTCCTCAGCACGACGGCTGCAGCCGCATTGACAGATTGGATTCCTGTTAATAGTAGACTTTGTGCCGTCCGCTTGGCAGGTTCTGTTAGGATCAGTTCTAGAAGCAAAATCGTCAGAAATCCTTTCGTTGTGTCTGCTTACGCTTCAGTTAACTGTAGTGACGTCGGCGTTAAGAACGTCTTTCATTCCGATCTGGCCGCTCTCCTCCGGTCGACACGTGGTTCTGATATTGTCACGCTTGCCGGAGATATGAACGCCCAGGTCAGCCGCTCTGGTGAGGCCGAATCTCGCCAAGGTGGCAGGTTTGGGGTAGCATCACATCGCTTGGACAAGGGCGGGCGACTATTGTAGCTGTGCGCTGAGTATAGGCTGCTTCTAGCCAGCACTAGTTTTAGGCATCGTGCACGTCAATGCTATACTTGGCTCCCTCCCTCTCTGAATCAGACCTCATCATCATCATAGACAGCAATACATCGGTAATTCACACTAATGCTTAACTGCCACACAACCATGAAGAAAAAGTAAACCCTATATAGAAAGAGAGAACGAAAAAGAAGAAGACGGGAAGGGACCTAACTACTGAAAATGACTACGTCCATATTCAAACACTTTGCAGACAAACAACCTGGTCTCAGATAGACCACATAGCTGTTAGTTATGGGTGGCGGGGTTCCATCCAGGACTGTCGATCTTATTGGAGCATATACCTAGATTCATATCATGCGCTGGTACGCTGTCGTTTCGTACTCACTTTTGCTGAGCAACGACCCCACCGACAAGAACGATTGGCCGCTGAGAAACTGATAATACCGTCGGTAAAGCATAAGTATCAAACCAGCTTAGAAACCTGTCTTAGTAGTACTCACTCCGAAGATCCTGATCGCTACTGGACCCAGATCACACAGGCCATTCGTGAAGCGGGTACATCAGCACGCGGCAGGAGGACACATGGAATGAACAAACATTGAATCTCTGGGAAATCCCTGCGATTGTTAGAAGCCAGACGGAACATCCCTCCTGGCAGTTCATATAACAAGTGTACAAGAGATGTCCGTAGGAAACTGTAACGTAGCCTAAATGCTGATCATGAGGCCTGGTTATTGGGGAAAGTTAAGGAGATGGAGACAGCTTTTGCCTCAGAAAACACTGGCAAACTGTTTAAGCTTATCCGTGCCACTGGTCCCAGACGACCGTCTGTCAGTGAAGCTATCAGCGAGACAGATGGCACACTCATCTATAATAAGTCCAGAAGGTTAGAGCGGTGGGCG
>QNGE01004251.1:0-38916 GCA_008508345.1 Paragonimus westermani
AGAATTTCGCCATCAGTTGATGTAGATGGCCTCGGAAAAATAAGCAGAAACTTTTTGGAAGATGAAGGAAGATAGGTGGGTTCTAATTTTCCCGGAGAAATGGACGATCTTCTGGATTGGATTCCGTTAGTTCCTCAAATCGACGGAATTCACGAATTGTCCAACCGGTTTAGGATTTTGATTCTCCGGAAGCCATGGAATGTTGCCTCGCGTTAGAATTTATCGTGGAATCAAGAATGGAAGGCAAAATTACGTGATAAGCAGAAGAACATACAATAGTCATGTGAAGTATGACGAATAACGGAATCTGATATTTTCTCGTTAAATCTTTTATATAAAATTTGCAATTTTTGTGCTAGTTTCTAAAAGATCTATCTCTAACAAATACTTGTTGTATAACGCAAAGAATGATCGATTCACATATCATCCTAGTATACGACTACAGCCGAATTCTAATGTCGGTTTAGTATGTTCGGCCGTTATGTAGAATGGAAAGATGTTTAGCAACACGGAAAGATTATCAGGTGGTCTGTAAGGATNGTTTAGCAACACGGAAAGATTATCAGGTGGTCTGTAAGGATAAAAAGAGGCATGTATTTGTATGCAATCATATGAGGCGAACAGGCTGAGCTATATATATTCTCTGAACTGTTTTATCTTGCACAGCTATTGCGTAGTGGTAATAGTAGCTATACAGACCAGGCAGAGTTTGAAAATCAACATGACGTTCTTTAACGTCAGGAACGTTTCTAAGTTTCGCTTGAATTGATGTATATTCTTACTGGTTCTAATTGCAGTGTGAGTTTGTTCCGAATGTAGGCATATTTCACAAGGAAAAAATTTGAACAGAGTTTTCTACGGGATTTGAGAGTTGTCAAGGTGAACTCTTTGTTCCTGAAGTAGTTTGAGCTGTGCTGAAGGCGAACCGCGAGTTTGACAGTAAATTTATTGCTATAAACTAGATTATACATGAGCGCAAGGTTTAGATTGAGACGCCGTAGCCAAAGAGGACCCGGTTTAAGCGTTTGGCGGCGTTCTCTGTAGTTCAGAGAAGACGGATAGCCCACTAAACCTTTCGTAAATGCACGCTGGAGACTTTCCAGTGCTAGCCTATCAGACTTACGCAGGTGACTATATATGAACGTGCAGTACTCAAGTTAGGGGAGCACGCACAGCTTATAAAGATGCAGTCGAGCTGCAGGAAAGTAGAATGAGCGCTCAGTGTATCCAATCGTTCGTCTAGTTTCAGCTACTAGGAAACATATGTTCAGCAAAATTGAGTGAGTTTGAGTAACGTATACCTAGGTCGCGGACCGAGTTGGCATTTGAAATAGCATGACCATCCAGCTTTATAAAGTCCTCTGGTATACAACAACCGTGTGCGACAATGATGGATTTATTGGCTGAGAATATCAACAGCCAGGTTTGACACAAATACTCAAATGACATGATGTNGAAACAAAAAATCGCAAAACAAACAAACGACAAAAACATTTTGCAAAGCAATACTTGACGTGCAACAAACACCGGAAGGTTACATGGTGATCCTGTTTATAATTTTGCTCGCCAGATATTTTTTTTCTATATCACAGGTGACGCGTAGAGCACGGTGGGGGGAGATCACACTCCCGTCTGTCGTTGCAGCAGTGGGGTAAGCTTACTTCCCATCTTTTTCTCCTCGGGTTCTGGTGGGCTGGATAGCCCGCCCCGACAGCACAACCTTAGGGACGCATGAGCAATTCCGGATACTGCAAGCAGACTCACCCCTCTTCACCGTTACCAACATTCTTCAACGTGGCATACGCAGATGTTCTTGAATACGCTGGCCCCCCGCTCAACCTGCGGCAACTCCAATGTCACCAGCTCTATTTTCTTTTGCTTTTGTCGAAGGCCTTCAAACGTGAAACCTTCTAGGGGGAAGTCTGTAGAGATATTCTTAGTTTGCCACGTATTCCAACTATTTTGCTATTTATTTTGACCGTTGACACCATTGACACTGTATGGTTGCATGTTTAGATATTCTCGTTGGTTCGACCGCCCAAGGTCACAATTACGCTTGCGCTTTCCGGTCGCTAGCTACTGGTCTGTCGCGCTTTGCTTCTGTTGTGTTTTGCTTACAGCTCGCTTTCCCGGTCTTCTTGTAACACACGTCGTTGTCCTACAATCAATTGTTCTGATTTAATTATTGTGGAGAATAGGCACGATTCTAGACAGAAACGTATCAGTCCTCTATATGGTATTGCAAAGAATGGCACTTTGCTCGTCTCCGTCTGTTCAAAAGTCATATATCCAACAGATGTTGGAAAAGAGGTCACAAAGAAATGTACTGTGGCACACTAGTGTAACCATCCCGATGTCTAGGAAACTTTCACAGGCGCCCGAAGTTCTTCCCAAGCAAGTTAAAGGCGGTCACCGCAGCGCTTAAAATTGATGGGGAATCCAGACGCAAGTATGTTAATATTTGCATCAATGGTGTGTCTACGCTCTTGCAACTAGACTGCTTCTGACCTCACATTGATGTCCCGTGATACATGGCGAAAGCTTGGGCGACTTTCACTGCTTCCAACGCATCATACGGCTCAGAACGCCTCGGGCGGGACCTTGAAGCCAGCCGGGGAAGTAACATGTGAGGTGACGTTTGGAGACAGCCGAATCGAAGCCTGTTGTTTCGTCACAGATCATCTAGGCCTAGACCTACTAGGCCTTGATTGTATGGGTGATTTGATGTTGCTAGATCAGCCAGTAAATTGCATATGTGACCAAATGAAGATACACAGCTGGTTAGAAACTGCACCTAGTCGCAATACACCAGGAGGAATCTCGCCAGCTGAATGTATGTTCGGCCGGAAAATTCGCACAAGTCACATCCGCCAACGAAGTACACAGGGCAGGCCATGCACAATGCATACGAAGTTTCAATATTGGCGACCCAGTGTTTGCACGAGACTTCCGAGGTAAAGATAAATGGACACCTGCAGTGATATCAAAACGCAATAGGAAGGTGATCAACGAAGTCACTTTCGGGGAAGACACCCCGAGAAGACATATCAACCAGTTTCGGCGGAACCCTGGCTTACTTTCGAACAAACCAGACTCAGCTTCATTACACTGGGACATTCTATTGGACACTTTCGAATTGGAGAAAAAGGCTGACGGGCCTCTGTCAATCATCAGTGTGACAACACTAGGCTTTTTTTCTTTCAGACGGTCCAAACGAACAAGGAAGGCCGTGAACCCCAACGAGTAAATCCAAGATGTCAGTTTTATGATACATGCCGAAAAAGGGGAATGGTAGGAGAGAGATTCACCAAAACAATCTAGTCAGGACATCGGTAACGGCTAATGAAATCAGTCATCATTACAAACCACCCAGGGCCGTGGTGACGGCTGACGAAATCAGACAGCAACAAAGCACTTGGGGCACGTCAGACTGACAAACAGGATACGTGCAAAGGAGTGTGGGTGTTACGCCACTCCGAGAAACTAACGCTTATGGATTTGGCCTTACTTGGCCACTTGGAAACGGAGTGGTCTAAACAAGCAACCAGTGACTCATCATTACTCAATGACATATATCTACAGGCACTCCATTCATTTGGTCGAACTGGCTTTTGGCAATAGAGCGTGTTTACCGCAACCGTGCCTTTCTTGTCTCCGCTCAAGTGGACTAGGGGAAGCCGCATAGCAAGAACCCAGGTATAGCAGTCAAAGCATGGGATAGGCAACTCTGGTGGGAATAGTGGGTTTCTGGTCAAGTCTAGCCTTCAAAGGTGTGTCGCGTGAGATATTGCTATTGTTGGAAAGAGGCCGGAGATTAGGGCTTGGTAGTAGATACATCCTTTTTCTCCCTGGGTGTGGATATAGGTTCACATGCTTATATTTTCCCTTGTATTGCGGAAGAGGTGAGCACGAACGACTCGTAGGATAGTAACTTGAGAAGGGTTTATTGAAAACACTGATCCTCTGACGGCCGGTTGTTGGGTTTCACTCGGATGAATTTAAAGTTGGAGTGCCGGCGTGTGTCAGATTGGTAGATGATCTGAACCTTACTTTGTCTGATCTAGCTACCGCGTTGACAGGTTGAACTTTAGACGTCTCATTTGGTTCAACATGGGCACACATTTACATGCTGGTATTTGGAAGTTGACTTCTCGACGGGGGTCGCCGGTTTGTAAGGCAGGTTGCTGGAACTGTCTAAATCTACTGTTAAGTTAATCAAGTCGGCTAGCATGATATCCTCTGTTACATCGTTGGTGTTTTTAAGATGGACAGTGGCAGGCTCAGGTGTGACGCAACAGCTTTGATGTTCGGTGTATGTTACCCGAGATCCTGGCTCACTTGTTGGCTGTAAGTTCACATGCAGCCTGAGGAATTTGTGCACTGTCTGCGTTGTTCCTAGTTGAGCCTAACAAACATGAAGTCCTAGCGGGGGGTGTCAAAAGCTAAAGCTGGCTCCAACTGGGATGGAGATTGAGAAATCTAGATTGTCGTTTGATTTAGTTGAAAATGATGATGCTCATGCCGACGTTGACCTCGAGCTGGCGAATTGAGTTGATTGAGATGCTCAACTGAAACAGTATTTAGAGAACTACAACGCAGAGCTAACTCTGAAGCCGAGACTAATACAACCCGACGAGCGTCCCATCCCAGAGGTATAATATTCTGTCAAAAGTCGCTAATCTTGACCTACCCGGGTTGAGCTGTGCCTTTATGGTGGTCACACCTTGAACTAGAGGATGTTCGTACAGGAATTTGAGTGTGATGTTGAAGGAAAGGTAGCAGACGACTGCCAGCGCATGTTGTACCTGTGATACTATTGCCGGAGCCGTGCCGGAGAAGCAATTGTGGAGTGTGTTGTAACATGCAGGCCAGCCGACTCTACCTTGAATGCCCGGGACTTCGTGGACCAACATTCGGGCAACGCGGACGCACCAGGGGACAGCGTTCTTCCGAAACAGGGGTTCGAACAACAGTTCCGAAAAGGGGAACAGCGGGAACAAACATGAGGCGGAAGCCCAGTAAGCCATGCACGCGAGTTACACAAACGCAAACCAAAACGGCACCGACAACTCAGTAGCACACCCCGTCACACAGCTGTAATATTCCAATGGGTCAGACACGAGCGACACAACACACAATTCTCAACGTTCGTAATCGAAGCACAATAAGGCCTACCTCATACAAAACGAGAAAAGTCACAAGGCAACGAGGAAGGTGTATTCACACAACACAGATACCGAAGGAGTTCCTATTCACACCGTGTCCTTTTCCGTATATATAGGGAACCCCACGGTCCGGAAACAAACCACCAATCAGGAATGGCCCCATGTTCAATGACCGCTGACCTCAGCTGCCGGTTGGCCAACTTCTTCAGCCCGGTCCACGGACGCGGCAAGTCCGCATTTTTCAGGACGTGAAAGGAAACCGAAGGAAGTGTATGTGGTAAAACAAAAGGGCGGCGCACTGCGTGCTATTACACAACTCAAATTCGATTCGTGCGCACTTGCTGGTTTCGGTTGCGCGTTACGCAGCTCCCCTCTTCGTAAAGCACAGTCCCCGGTGCTCCGAACCTTCTACAAACCGGCTAGTGTTCATATTGCCGGGTTGGATAGAGTGCCTGCGGGCCCTGTGCACGTTTCCTCGCAACTTCATTTTTTGTACTTTTTTTTATCTCGACCCCTTTTTCTCTAGTCCTGACAATCGTCTCCTTTCTGATACCTGTACACTTAATTATGCTACTTCTCTTTTGACTTCAGTACTTGTTTCTTCTTCGCGACGCAATTATTTTATCTTGGCAGGGTCGCCAAATTGTAACATGCAGGCCAGCCGACTCTACCTTGAATGCCCGGGACTTCGTGGACCAACATTCGGGCAACGCGGACGCACCAGGGGACAGCGTTCTTCCGAAACAGGGGTTCGAACAACAGTTCCGAAAAGGGAAACAACGGGAACAAGCATGAGACGGAAGCCCAGTAAGCCATGCACGCGAGTTACACAAACGCAAACCAAAACGGCACCGACAACACAGCAGCACGCCCCACACGACTCAAATTCGATTCGTCCGCGCTCGCCAGTTTCTGTTGCGCGTTACAGTGTCCTGCTCCCGTCAACTACGACTACGCGAGATATCAGGCGATCCGTTTGGGCAGCCGTATCCTGTTGCCCGTTTCTTCATTGATGGTTTGTTGCCAACGGGAGGACTATACACATTAAGGCGTGTACATTTTTCGGGTTGTCGGTAAAGGTGCAGAACTGTAAGATAGCCTCAACGTAGATGATTCGCCTCTCCGACCTGAACTATGTAACTGGCCTGGCGCGAATCGTTAGATCACTGCCAATTAGCATGCAGTACAAGTGGACAGATGTCGCGAACCGTGCATCGTCTTTTGGTCATGAGTCCATCTTTTAGCAACTTCGTGAGTTCATTTGACATGATCCTCGAATTGCTTGTAGTGCGTTCGCAAGGTTATCTGCGGTCACAAAACCACCAAGCTTGCTAGAACTTGTGGTACATGCAAGTGGGAGACGTCGAGCGATGTTGGCAGACGTACGAAGACTTCAACCTACCTGGCAAACAAGCAGCGTGCATCGCATTCTGCGGATAATTGTCCCCTGTGTGAGCAGGTTAACGAGCTCCAACTCTGTCCTGAATTGCATTCGATTATTATCAAGCAGAGGTAGGACACCGTTTGACGAAAGTGTGCACGTTTTATCTGCTTTAGACCTTCCAAAGTGGCTATTCACTGCAAATGTAGGGTGGGGTACAATATAGATGGGTGCAGTGGTTGGCGAATCGTCTTGCTACACATAAAACCCTGTTACCCCGCGGTGGCAGCTTCGGTACACTAAGGTTCGTGCAGTGCCGCTAGTTGCTCGGGAAAACAAGCAAGCCTGAAAGTGACCTCGGCGCAAGTGGTGGGTCCTTGTGGAAAATTTATCATCTTGCCTTTTTGGAGAACGGGTTAGACACTATCCTAGTAGAGAGGGGCTTACCGTATCGCCTGAGCATATCGTGTACCGATTCGACCTTATTTATTGGGACGATCAACGGGATTACAAACTACAATACGAGTGGCCAGCTGGATTCTGAGTCAAAGGCTAGGTGGAGTAGAAAGCTGTGTGCAGTAAGGATTCCGGTCGGTTGGAGGTTTATGCTGACCCTTGACTGATTCTTGTTATGCGGATGTGACCGTCAACTGGCTGTCACAGGACTTTCCTACGTTGATGGATCAGAACAGTGCCCCATATGGAGTTCAAGGATGTGCCACTTACTGTCCTCAAGCTCTCCAGAAGAGATTCGGTGGCTTTATCGTTAGTACAGTCGTCCAAGTTGGACGCAGATGGCCATCATGAAGTGTCCCCTCCTTGGAAGTGTAGGCACTTTACCTTTCCGATCAACCACAAAATGACTCTTAAAACGTTCAACTTAACTGAAGAGGAGGTTTAACCGTGATGATGATATGTTCGTAAATTACGCGAGCGTGTATCGGCATCACGTTAAACGTAGGCACGTTGAAAGGGCACTCCAAGTTTGTATTGAACCAAACTACCCGCAACGGTGGCACCTGCCACACCATCCTGTAAGAAGTCAGGAAGGCTCAGAATGGCCTTAGAAGGCATTGCTAAATACCACGGACCGTCCCTAAATGAGAGGTTTTGTCAGAGTTCTGACTTGATTGCAAGTCACATGGGCGTATTGTTGCGACTTCGCTCAGAGCAATTGGCAGTTTCAGAGGTAATCTGGGAGATGTTTCTGCAGATACGCATCTCCGTGTGCGACCGAGGCGTGGTCCATTTACTGCGGCGTTCTGAACATCACCTCGCAGGAGATCCAGCAGAACACCAAACCGCTTACCATCTCTTTTACGCTCTATCCCGACTTTTCTGCACGAGTTACGCACTACGACGAACGTCGGAGGACTGTAAGTTCACGTATAAACATTTTACTTGTGAATCAATCCGGACAAAGTTTTATGTTGATTACCGTCTAGTCTCGGCTACCCAGGCTAAGACACACTGGCAATAGGAGCCTTCCGGCTAAGAAACTGGCTTTCGAATGACCGTGAGTTCCCTGTTGATCCCGGACTTCTTGTGTTTGTTCGAGCAACCGCTCACTCTACCTGCAACGTCTATTAATAAGCTGTATACAATATAGTCGCGTCTGTAAGCGACAGAAGTCCATGAATTCTGAGCCCCGTCGAACAACCAGTTCGGATCCAGAAGGGCACGCGGTCGTGTTGGCGAGTTTCTTAGTAGTAAGGTGTTAATGTTCAAGAAAACTATGATAAAACAAATACAGGAAGATAACAGCAAACCTCAATATTAAACTCACCAAAGATACAAGTTCCAAGGTTAAAGGTTAACGTAAATATGACCAGATGCAACGGTCACGCAACGGCGAAGCGATCAAGCGAAGATGAAACAAAGGTACATATAAACAAAAGTCTGGCAATGGAAAGCACGGGAGGAGAACTGCGCGGGAACATGTTTCGCAAGTAAGCGATATCAAGGCTCAGTGATACACTGAGATTGACACTTGCGGGCTGAATGGGTTGTCACGCGCGTAACTTGAGTGGCCATGTTGTAATAGCATGCAGCGTGCCGTGATTTAGTTCCAACACATACATTCTGTTTCGCTTTCTATCAGGTCCTCAAAAAACGCAGACTTACCGTGTCCGTACACCGAGCTAAAAAAGTTGGTCGACCGGAAGGTGATGTCAGCGGTTAGTAAACGCGAGATCAGTTCTGATTGATGATTTATTCACGGTCTGGGAGACCCCGTTATAAATATGGACAAAAACACGATGTCGGATGCGCCTTCGATACATGAGTTGTGCTAATTCACGTTGTTTGTTGATTCGTGGTTTTTATATTTTGTGAAATGGACT
This sequence comes from Paragonimus westermani, assembly GCA_008508345.1. Taxonomy (NCBI): domain Eukaryota; kingdom Metazoa; phylum Platyhelminthes; class Trematoda; order Plagiorchiida; family Troglotrematidae; genus Paragonimus; species Paragonimus westermani. The sequence continues at coordinate 8,889 of QNGE01004251.1, forward strand.
TTATTGTGCTCGATTGCAAACGTTAGCCATTGTGTGTACTGTGGCCAGTAATTGACCCATTGAAATATTACAGTGTCAGCGTTAGCAGGGAATGGCTGAAAATTATCCGCAGGTAGTAACTGAGTTTTTAGTACTGTCTCAATTGTAGTAGATGGGATATCCTAAAAAGTGTGGACTGTGTCTGTTGTGCTGTGGGAAATATTCTGTTTTAATGTGTGAAAATTTTTCCCAGTGACGCTAAGAAACCACGTTAATTTAAAAGCGGAATAGTTTGACGGGATGGCTGCAGTTGTGTGATTTAGCAGATAACATGAGTTAACAACTACTGAATTATGGAGGTGTACATTATCAGTTGCAAACCATCTTTCGTGAAATTGTCCGGGAATTATGTGCCTACAGCTGGTAAATCAATTTATATGATCATCCACACGTGGAACTAGGAACCACTAAAACTTGGGGACACCCTGGGAAAGCAGATAGTAGTGCAGCTGATGATTTCATAGCATAATGTTGGGGGTAATTAGGCGTGATCAACTTGCCGTATTTACTGTTATCTGTGGTCGGCCATAAGCTGATTTGACATTATGGTAGCCAAGAAATCGGTAGGCTCATCAAGTTGCATGAATCCCCGTAGGTAGGAACTCATATGCTTTCCAAAAGCATGGTGGTTAAACGGAAAATGGAGCATGCTACGTTTGAAGCCTTTCAGGTGACACACTGACGTCTATATTCGAAGGTCAGCTTACGTGCACCATATATTCACAACGCAGCGACCTAAAAGTGATATGAGGTAGCGTAATGCATTTATCATATGTACATCATTATCTCGACTATTCCACAGAAATTTTCTCAGCTTCCTTTTCTTCGGTTCTGCTTCGGTAGAATTCCTCTGCTTGCGGTATGCGCGGGTCAAGGGTTAGGTGTTACATACATGTTAGGTGGGGAATCACTTACCGTTTCCAGTGACGTCCGTAAAATCGTTTGCCAACACTTTTACTCGACCCGCTTGCTTGGGGAAACAACACAAAACTCACCTCCAGAGGTATCCGGGTCATCAACGATCGGTGTTGCTGCACAGATTCTAGTTTTATGTTTCAACGTCGGGGCGGCACCATTTTTGAGTTTGATGCAACCGAACCAGCGCAGTTGATGGAATTCTAACGTACCTGATGAGGGGGTTGCAACTGCTCTGTGCAGAATGCGTAGTGCGGCAGATCCGCATTATTCATGCATTCTATATGGGAAACTAGCCGATTGTTATCGCACCGACAACCATTCATGTTAACGGGATCACCGCAATATCCATATTTATCTCCCGCCTTGGATGTTTTGTATAGCTGGACGGGAGAAGGGGGCAGTTTGTTTGTGATGAGGCTGCCTTGGCCTTCTCAATGGACTAGGGCATAAGAGCCATGGAAGCATCGAAAATGCGGCTTACGGTCCTGGGGTTTCTGTAGCGGCCTGGAGACTTCACTGGCCTGCCTGCGGTATGGTGTGTAAAATAATTCCAAAACTCATAGTTGCATGTTGTACCTAGGCTATTAAGGAAGCCCGCAAGATATATGCTGTCTGACTGTTCCTCTGTATGTCATGTGACCGTGGCGCGAACCCGAAGTTCATTCGTGTCACACCCTGTGTGTGGATATTTCGCGTGTCGGTGCCGTTTATAGCGATATTGGAGACCACTTGTACATTTCGTCGAATAAAGACTTAATCACTCTCCTCAACGGTCTGTTGCTTTTCGCGTCTGATAATTGAGTACCCGGGGAAAAGGCAACTTAGTGCGACGAGCACTGAATTGGTGAGTCCGACGTGACTTGGTGAGCCCGTTCGGACAATTTTTGTTTTCCTCATGTATATCTTTTGTATAACTGAGTTGCTATTTCTTATACATTTTACGTATGCCTTTTTCAATCCGATTTATTATCCACTCCGCTATGATGGAGACTCGGCAGCACGTTCTGTCGGACGCTTCGGTCAATGCATTAGCATCATTTAGACAAAATAATCCAAACTCGTGGCTTCTTCAGTTAGAAGCCGCATTTGCGCTACGACAGATTACTTCAGAGCTGACGCGTTTTTATCACGTAGTTGTGGCACTATCACCTCATGTGATTGACGAGGTGGACGATATTCTGGAGTCGGCGGACACCACAAAGCAATTCGAGCGACTTAAGGCGGCCTCAATTAAGTACGTTGGCTTGTCCGATCGATAACGTATTTCTCAGTTTCTGAGTGCGACCCAGCTCGGTAACCGTAAACCATCGCAGCTTCTCCTCCACATGCATCGGTTAGCAGGCACGACGCACATAGAGGAGGCTTTGCTTAAGAAGACGTGGCTACAGCGTTTGCCTAAATATATGCAAAACATTCTTAATGCAAATCCATCAGCAACCTTGGCTTTTTCCGCCAACCGGATCGGTGAAACATACGGCACCGCTGTTTCCCAGCTCACTTCGAATAGTCAGGGCACAATTTCCACTTTAAATGCTCAAGTTGCCAGCCTAACTGAAAAATTCAGGCCTTAACGACTCAGCGTTCGAGGTTACGGTCGACTACTCCCATTCGACTTTACAGTAGCCAATCAGGGCCGCGTGATTTCCGTCAATTGCCGCCGGACGCTAATCCGGATCACTATCGGGATCACCAGCAATTCGGCAAGAAAGCCTGACGTTAGCCAAGACCGGGAAAAAGACCTTTAAGTCAGTTGTGTGTTGTGCTCTCAGAGGCACACTCTTGATGCGTGTGATTCCCCCTATGAGGTAGGACAGCTTGCAATGGCTTGGATGTTACTCTGTTTGTCTCAGACTGCAGAGTAAGGTCGCGTTGTGACGCTGTCGGTTGCGGCGGGCGTCACCATGGCCTGCTGCACCTCGCGCATGCAAAGCCCGTGGCTGAGACAGGTAGTGGACATCAAGTTAACTTCAATATGGCTAGCACAGTTGAAGGGGGTACAAGGCTGGGTATAGTACCGGTGAGAATTGGCTAGATACATGTTTTAGTCTCAACGTATGCATTCTTAGATTCCGGCTGCGATACCATTCTTGTGGAAGAGGGTCTGCTTCGGCGTATTGGTGTCTCTAACACTCAGTTCATCTTGGCCGTCACAACTGTGAACGGGCTAACCACCATCCGTTGCGAGAATGTCCGCCTGAGAAATGTTTCCCTGGACAGACAAGAAACGGTCGACATCAACAATGCTTATTCAGTGGACGATTTACCCATACTTCCTGTCCCGTTGATGAAAGAGGGAGCCCAAGGATGGTCACACCTAAAAGATCTTCTGTTCGACGAGGTTCACGATGCAAAAGTCACTATCATTATTGGATGTGACGTGCATGAAACTCACTGGTTTATGGTTCGGAAACCCGAAAAGCGCGAGCTACCTTACGCAGTCAGGTCGCTGCTCGGTTGGTTTTTCAGCGGCTCCCTCCAAAGAAAGCCACGAGAAATTGTCTCGATTAATTGTGCTTGTAATGATGAAGCTAATCTGACAGAGATGGTCACCAAGTTTGGTACGTCCGCTGCAAACCAGATAACTGCCGTACGGAATTCGACTTCCTCTAGTCAGTGGCAATACGTGGGGTCAGGAGGCAACCCAGTAGATAGTGCTCCTCATTGGGTGCGCAATTGCTGATGTAGAGAAGTCTGGCTGTCGGGTCCTGCGTTTCTAACACAACCATCTATAGTTTGGCCTAAAAGATTCGCTGCGGTAACTGAACCTGCCGGGGTGGAGATGAAACGACCATCGGCCCAGGTGAAAGCGATTACAGTGGACGAGATCTCTCTGTCTTGGGTGCTTGGTGTTTCTAGCTGGCCTAAACTTCTTGATACTGCAGCCTGGTTGTACAGATTAGGCACATAGGTTTCCTACAAAACAGCGACAGATCGACACTACGGTTAATACAGACCACCTAAGTTGGAGTGAATGTCAGTCCGGTAAGAAAGATATCATCCGTCTGGTTCAGAGAGCCAGCTTTCCGAACGAACTGCCTCTCTCGATAAGGTTGCAGGGGTCTGGACAAACAGTTTGGTTGTCAAAAATTGGTCCACTTCGCGAGTTGAACTCTGTTTTGCTTGATAGGATGATGCGTGTTGGTGGACAACCGATGCTGAGCAATGTGGAGTTTCAGCTGAAATGTCCAGTAATGCTTCCCGAGTGTCATCATGTGTCAGACATGGTTGTCAACCACTGTCATATGTTGGACGGACACCGCGATATGTCATATGCCCTCCACTAATCAGGCTCAGATTTTTGATTAATTAGAATGCGTCCGCCCTCAAACGCGTCTTCGGAGCCTGCTTTCATTGTCGCCGTCTGAACGCCACCGTGGGCAAACAAATGATGGTTCCCTTGCCATCCGTGCGAACAGAACCGGGTTGGCACCCGTTCCTCAACTTTGGTGCGGATTATCTTGGTCCACTCAGTGTGAAGAAAGGTAGGGGAATACAAAAGGTACGGTTGTGTCCTAAACCTTCTTCAGTCCAGATCTGTCTACCTCGATGCCGCACATTTCATGAGTACTGATTAACTTTTTATGGTTTTGATGCGTCTCATTGGGAGACGGGGTTGCCCTACCAATGTTTATTCCGACAACGGGTTCAACCTGATCGCTGCAGAGAAAGAACTGAAACAATGTTGTAATCGATTACAACACTCCTGAGGAAGGCCACCCGAGGTGGTTGGAACTTAGATTATTACAACTTGCTCGAAACGTTGTGTTATTTCCAATCTGTTTATCAATAACATGTTGGACACCATGTCCAAACTATTCAACTTCATTCGTACTACATCTGGTGCGGATATATTACAAATGGGCGATTGGCTTAGATCATGCCTCAATCAGAAGCAAACTAATATAAAAGCATATCCAGTGGGAGCGTCCTATGCGGTAGGTACGTCGAATCCTCGGATTGGTCTGTGATGAACAAACCCCCGATGATCCTGTGTACTCTCCTTGTCAAAGTGGAAAAAATATTGAGTAATAGACCGTTAGTGCCTGTTACATCGGAATTTCGAGACGGACCGGTACTAACACCTGGACAAAGCAGTACCTCCCTACCCTGCAAGCACGACAGGAGTGGATACCTAAAGAACGCAATTTTTGTCAGGGAGACTCCGTATTGATAACTTCAGAAACCCTACCAATGAATATATGGTCTTTATGTGTGATAGTTAGTTGTGATGCTGTCAAGGACGGTTTAGAGCGGAGTGCCGTGGTGAGAACTAAGTTCGGTGTAGTTAGGCAAGATAACAGACGTCTGTACCTTTTGGAGGAAGGAGTGACGTAGTCGAGGTGATTGCAGCTGACACCTAGTCCGTATTGAGAGTGCAAGGTGTTTGTCATGGGAAACGGCTTGTGCCTAAACGCGCTGTCCAATGCCGGACACTCAAGGAGCTCAAGTAGTGAGAGGAAGGCTTTAATCACATAATAGTTCCTTGGGATTAGTGTAGCTCTCTAAGCCTGATAAATGTTTGATCCGAAGTATTTCGACGTAGTGGCTAGTACGGTTAGGAAACAGAGTTGAGTGAAACCGTCATTCTGCGCGCAAACGTTGGTCGTGTTTTGATATTGTGGCCCGGTGTCTCAAATTTTTGCGATAAAATCACCTGAACATCTGACTCAACCCCATTTTCCTAAATATTCACCCTTCTGCATCCAACCTCTGCTTTTTTGGACGTTAACTGGACCTTCACCTGAACGATCTTGTCTCATCACGTCAATGTGATCGTTGTGCGAATAACCAGTTGTCGGTCACTGCGCTTCACTTGGGTGGTGCGTGCATTGCCCTTTGTGGAGCTCGGCTCATCCCCATTATTTTGAACCTGTTGACTGCTCGGAAGAGCTCTTTCGGGTATGAGTGCCTTATTAAGTGATTATAGTTCATATTTAGCCCGCTCGGCAGCGAATTGTAACCCATTCTCCGGAAACGGTCTATTAGTCTAAACTGCTGAGGGTGTCTAAATATTCACTTTGATAATTCGTTCGGTAGTACCTTGGCATCACGATCCAATCTCTTTTTGAGTAGTTGAGGTCATTGGTTTATCGCTACGCGTTGCTCAACGTCTTTGTGGGAAATCCTACACTCAACGCTTACTCGAAGCTATCAAGTGATAGTGATTGAAGTGTGATCACTTCGAACTCGTCCAGTCCCTCATGTATTTATAAAAACAACTTTTGACCTAGCTGAAACTCGAAAATTTCCGACCCTCGAGGACGTCTATGTAGCCCTGTAAACAGTCTATCACCTGAAATAAAATATTGGATGAAATCCACCCCTGCGGCGTCAGGCCGACAGAATGTGTACCGGGGCATATCCCACCGAGTGTGCATACAATGTACAACCTATCAACAAGCGACAGTCATATATCAATCATACACAAAAAACACTTCACAGGAAAGCGCATTTTTGTCGTCACAACGCGAATCATTGTGCGATATATCACAGTGGGGAACTCACGTGAGCGATAGTAATTCACCGGGCAAGGGACGGAATATCCACGTGTTGGAAACGGATGGCACGAAAGTTAATCACAGAACTGATGAGTTGGAACCCTTATTCACAACCACCCAATGGGGCACACAAATTCATAGAAAGGGTTTGTTGAGCAACACATGCAAAATAGGAGCACGACAGCATGGTGTGTTGTCCGGTGAACAAGTCAGCAGGAACAAACACACTGTTTCCTTCTATTTGTGCATACTGCGCCTCGTCCAGGTTCGTGGGTGCCACGAGACCTGGAAGGAGGAGCCAAAACGGACATGATGTCAGCCGCACAGTTTGGTTGATGTCGCTACTGTGACAGGATTCCCCTCCTTCGTAGGCGCTATCCACAGCGCCTCCATTTGGAGTCATCATCTTCTTCAGACAGTTAAAATGCAAGACGGATGATCATCCGGGTGCTTCTGGCCGTTTGATACGATATGTTACATCTGTAAGTACTTCGTTGATGACGCACCGTCCTTTCCATTTCCAATGGGATTTGAGCGGAACCCCTGGGGGTGGTACGGCATCATATAACACTGTCTCCCGGTTGGAATTGCGCCTCATCGACCCTTCTCTCGAAGTAGGCCTCCTGATGACGCTGAGCACCTTGTAGATGTGACCTCGCCAGTTGGTGACCACGCACGAGGCTCGAGTGCATATGATGCTTATGTTCCGATGTCAGTGAGGGTTCGTGGCGGTTAGTCGGGAGGAGTGTATCTGATGTCATTCGAAGTTGTCGCCCCGATACCCTGATGTGAGGAGTTCGGCCCGTGGACGTATGGACGGTGGCCCGGTACGCTAGGGAGCAGCGCGGTAATGCAATTTCCCAATCACGCGTTGTCTCATGATTGACAAAGGATTACAGCAGATTCTTTAGCGTGCGAATGGTGCGCTCAACGAGGCCGTTTCCCTCCGGATGGTAAGCCGTGTTAGGGGACTTCATGGTGTTCAAACTGTGACGCATTTCTCTCATCAGCATGCTTTCAGAGTTGAAGCCCCGCTCGAAATATATTTGAAACGGTGTGCCCCAGCGCGAAACCCATTTGTTGAGCGCCGTTTTAGCAGTCGTCCAAGAGTGTGTAGCTAGAATGGAGGTCGCCTCACACCACTTGGTAAAATATTCAACCATGACTAGCACGCTGCCGTCACCTCTCTCCGTATCTGTCAAAGGCCCCATAAAGACTGCGTTCAAAGTTTCTCCTAGCCAAATGTTCCCACATTTGGAACAATCTCCCCTATGTAATTAGAGCCAGTAAGAATATACACCAATTCAAACGAAGCTTAGAAACTTTCCTAACCAAAGGAAGCGTCATGTCCATTTTCAAGCTCTACCTGTATGAGGAATTTATCTTCAAAAACGGACATAACATTAGACGAAAAACCTTCTGTGTCGCGTGATGTTACGTCACGTACCCCTAGAACTGAGCAACACTACCAATTTTAGGATAAATCTTGTACTTCTAGGCTTTCCAGCAAAAAAGAAAACATATATATGTCAATATACGCATGCCCGCTGGTACTAGCCCAGATATCCTGGTACGCCCTCACCCCATACTTATTGATAGCTTGTGCGCCTTTTTCAAAATCAGCAAAAGCTGAACATGACAAAATTATTTGAAAAACAAAAAACTCAACCTGTTTATCTCAAGACTGCATAACAACCTTGAGTAGCAACTCTCCCTTTTGCTCTCCCTGATAGACCACCCGGCAACCTCTCGGTAAGGTTAAACATTGTTCCTATCCTGTATACCGGCCGTGCAGAGATAACCGACATTAAAATCCAGCATAAATCGTATACTGGGGAAAGCTGATATTCGATTTCTCTTCGCTTTATTTGGCAGCAGCTGCCTGCATATGGTACATATTTAATCGATTGCCACAATGCTATTAAAGTCACATAAAATGTCATGACATAATATCATATTTTCCATTGTTCGTCATAGTTCACCCAGTCAGTTTTGCGGTCTCCTGTTTATTGCGTGATTCCGCTTCTCATCATTGGTTTCACTGCTATATCCCGCGCGAGGAACCATTCTACCCCGACCAGACACTCAAAATTCCGTAATGGTTGGGCATGTCGCGAGATCATCAAAATTCTTCGGAATTTGTGCGAAGAGTGACGTCCGGTCGAGAGGTACATCCGTTCCCCGAGAAGGTATACGCGTCCCTACCTCGCCTCCATCAATAAAAATTTCCTGCGCATTTTCCCGGGACTATCTGCATGGAATAGTGATCAAATTCTTCGCCAATACATCCTTTCCATTCTCCAAGCCTCTCTTTTCCGGCACGACCTTGAGCATTAGGCTAGTGGTCACCTTGTAGAGTCCCAACTGATGTAACAAATCAACTATTTTATCGAATTGTACGGATCCCAAGTACTATCCTGTCAGAAGTACGTACCTCAAAATTCTCTTCCTTAAGTTGAAATTTCTCTTTATATAATGTCTGTTTTGTTGCTCTATTCACCTAGCTCACTCACTGAAAAGTTTGCAAATTTGGTGTTCAAACGTTTATATGCTTGAACATGTGTGCGTTGAGCACGTTCGCCTGAGTGTGTTTTTTCACAATTGCGTCGAGAATTATACCATTAGTATTATTAATCACTCAACTGCTTCATTGTGGTTTGTTGTGCAGTTTATCTTTGCACCGTAATCCAGCTGCGATAACATCACTTGACAGCCCTTCATTTGAGTAGCCAGTCCCCGCAAGCCACTAACGTCGCCAGCGACTAACGTAGGACCCATGTAATCATCCTTCATTACCGCTTGCATGATATGGTATCGGCGACCAAATTGCTGGTGCAAAATCCCTATAACCCCTTCCATTGGCAAGAGTGCACTGTGCTTACTCACATCTTACGCTCTACCACGACAATGATGCAACAACTGTTGAAGTTTCGACCCTTCGTCAGCTAATTTGTCTACCACGTTACCTTCAAAATTTCTGAGAAAGGTAAAGTAATTCTCTGGAGACCTATCAAAACTATTCACTTAAATGTTTGGAAGACTAGCCCAAGAACAAAAGGTCTGAGGGCCGGCTCTAATGACTCGACAGAATCTAGAAAAAAGGGGTTAGTTTCGGAGGCCCCCTGTTGACCACGGTGGCATGGTGTACTAAACTTAATCCCAGCTGTCGAGGCGGGCTCGGATTCCGCGGTCCTACTCTGTCTTTTGTGGTGTTCTGGCATTATGCTTCTTAGTTCCTGCTCCTCTGCCTTCAAGTTCAGCTCTTCCTTTAACAGATCATCGAAAACTTCACCGCAAACATTCATCAGAGCACGACTAAACAGAACGGGCAAAAGAGTACTGGATTTGGACACACACTCCATCTTATCTGATGAGGCCACCACCGTCCCTATCGCTACACGTGGATGGCAGGATCAGCCTCGATAACGCCTGAGGAAATGTGTCTAATTTCAGCATTAGGAAGTTCACAGGGCTCGGACTAAATAATGGTAACAGAAACGGAAAAGTAGATGATGTAAGAACAAGGTGAGTAGTGCGGTTTATTCAAGAAAGAGAGCAAAGCGTAGGGCCACCTTTCAACATGAGTCAAAGCTCAGCCATCTCAAGATAACGCAACAGACCTTGAAAAAGTCAACATGATAAATCAACCGATGCCTTCAGTACCATCACGCTGAAATCAGCCTATGCCCGATTACAGCTAGCAGTAAATAAAGCGAGCGGATCACGCCTAACCATCCCGACATTATGCTACGAAGTCGTCGGCCGCACTAAGGTCTGCTTTCCCATGGCGTCCCCAAATTTCAGCTGTTCCTAGTTCCACGTGTGGATGATCATTGGCATTGATTTATCAGCTGTTGGCATCTACTTCACGCACAATTTCACGAAAAATGGTTTGCAACCCATACTGTACACGTTCACTATTCAACTATTGTTAACTCATTTTATCTACCAAATCACAAAAGTGCGGCTACCTCTGTTTAAGTGGCTGCTTGCGTGAGTGTTTGAAGATTGTTATGTGTTACTAGAACGTTGGTGACCACGATCCCTACCCTATTTATTCTCTTCTCATTGATTCGTCTCCTTACGTCGGAGTTCTTTATACCGACTACGAGCTTTTCTCACAATCTGACACTACCGCTCAAGTTGCGTGCGTGAGTGTTCACCTTGATGTATTATCAAATCCTGATACCGTTGGCTTGTAAAACTTGTTTCCGCGTAGTTCTTCTTCCTGACTTTCCCTTGCCGGATCTTTGTTTATATGTACCCTGTTTTCATTTCGCTTGACCGCTTCGCCATTACGTGACTGTTGCATTTGATTACATCTACGCGAACCGTTGGTCTCGGAACTTGTATATTCGGTGGATTCAATGTCGAGATGTGTTGTTGCCTCACACTGTTCGGTTTATCATATTGTTTTGAACATTAGCACCTTATTATTAAGAAACTCGCCAATACGACCGTCTTCCTTTTTGGATCCGAATCAGTTGCTCGACAGGCTCAGAATTTATAGACGCTCGTTACTTACAGACGCGATTATCGCGGATCCAGCAGATCGACTGACGTTGAGAAAAGACTGTGCGTTGCTTGAACAACCTATTCCGCTTTTAAATTAACGCGATTTCTTAGCATCACTGGTAAAATATTTACACATTAAAACATAATATTTCCTACAGCACAATAGCCGCATGTCATACTTTTTAGGATATCCCATCTACTGCCATTAAGACAGTATTGAAAACTCACAGTTACTTCCTGCGGATAATTTTCAACCATTTCCTGCAAACGCTGACCATTGCGGAGTTTTAAGTGTCCGGGCGGCGTGGGATTATTTCTCACGCGGAATATATCAGTGCAACCAAGAATGGAGAGCGGAATCATGCGATAAACGAGAGAACGTAAAACTGACTATGTGAGCTATAACGAACAATGAGACATGATATTCTGGCATAACGTTCTATGTGACGTTAATAACATTGTGTTAATTGATGAACTATATACCACATGCGAACAGCTGTTATTGGATAACGCGAAAGGAGATCGATTATCAGTTATAACTAGTATACGATTATTGATGAATTTTGATGTTGATTATTTTTGTACAGACGATATATAGAATGAGAAGAGTGTTTGACAATAGCGAGAGGTTGCGCGGTGGTTTATCAGGGGAGAAAAAGGAAGAGTTGCGACTCAAGGTTATTATGCAGTTATGAGACGAACAGGCTGAGTGTCTTTCAGAACAATTTTAACATGCTCTGCTTTCGCATGGTGGTTTACAACTCAGGTACACAAATTGCTAATAAGTATAGGGCAAGGGTGTACCGGGTTGATTGAGTTGCCACTAACAGGTAGGTATAATGACGCCTATACGTGTTGACTATATACATGATTAATTATTCGCTGGCAATCCTAAAAGTAAAACATCTATCCTGAAAGCGGTAGTTTTGATCGGTCCGTGGTGTGCGTGACTTAACATCACGCAAAATAGGGGGGTTTTCATCAGATGTCAATATGGTCCACTTTCAAAGATAACATCCACAGAAAGTAGAGCCTGAAAATCGACATGACGTTCGTCATTGTCAGGAAAGTATCTAAGTTTAGTTTGATTTGGTGTATATTCTTACTGAATCAAATTGCACACGAGAGTTTGATACAAACAAAGGAATATTTCACTAGGAAAAAATTTGAACGCACTTTATTCCGGGATGTAAGAGCTGTTAAGGTGAAGTTCTCGTATCTGAGGTTAAACATCGTTCTGTGTTGTAAGCTATTCGCGAAGCTGATAGAGAAATTGATGTAACGCGGTTTTTCCTTGACGAAACGTTCTAACACTGATTGACTGCTATACCTGGGTTCTTGCTATGCGGCTTCCCCTAGTCCACTTGAGCGGAGACGGTTGCGGTAAACACGCTCTATTGCCAAAAGCCAGTTCGACCAAATGAATGGAGTGCCTGTAGATATATGTCATTGAGTAATGATGAGTCACTGGTTGCTTGTTTAGACCACTCCGTTTCCAAGTGGCCAAGTAAGGCCAAATCCATAAGCGTTAGTTTCTCGGAGTGGCGTAACACCCACACTCCTTTGCACGTATCCTGTTTGTCAGTCTGACGTGCCCCAAGTGCTTTGTTGCTGTCTGATTTCGTCAGCCGTCACCACGGCCCTGGGTGGTTTGTAATGATGACTGATTTCATTAGCCGTTACCGATGTCCTGACTAGATTGTTTTGGTGAATCTCTCTCCTACCATTCCCCTTTTTCGGCATGTATCATAAAACTGACATCTTGGATTTACTCGTTGGGGTTCACGGCCTTCCTTGTTCGTTTGGACCGTCTGAAAGAAAAAAAGCCTAGTGTTGTCACACTGATGATTGACAGAGGCCCGTCAGCCTTTTTCTCCAATTCGAAAGTGTCCAATAGAATGTCCCAGTGTAATGAAGCTGAGTCTGGTTTGTTCGAAAGTAAGCCAGGGTTCCGCCGAAACTGGTTGATATGTCTTCTCGGGGTGTCTTCCCCGAAAGTGACTTCGTTGATCACCTTCCTATTGCGTTTTGATATCACTGCAGGTGTCCATTTATCTTTACCTCGGAAGTCTCGTGCAAACACTGGGTCGCCAATATTGAAACTTCGTATGCATTGTGCATGGCCTGCCCTGTGTACTTCGTTGGCGGATGTGACTTGTGCGAATTTTCCGGCCGAACATACATTCAGCTGGCGAGATTCCTCCTGGTGTATTGCGACTAGGTGCAGTTTCTAACCAGCTGTGTATCTTCATTTGGTCACATATGCAATTTACTGGCTGATCTAGCAACATCAAATCACCCATACAATCAAGGCCTAGTAGGTCTAGGCCTAGATGATCTGTGACGAAACAACAGGCTTCGATTCGGCTGTCTCCAAACGTCACCTCACATGTTACTTCCCCGGCTGGCTTCAAGGTCCCGCCCGAGGCGTTCTGAGCCGTATGATGCGTTGGAAGCAGTGAAAGTCGCCCAAGCTTTCGCCATGTATCACGGGACATCAATGTGAGGTCAGAAGCAGTCTAGTTGCAAGAGCGTAGACACACCATTGATGCAAATATTAACATACTTGCGTCTGGATTCCCCATCAATTTTAAGCGCTGCGGTGACCGCCTTTAACTTGCTTGGGAAGAACTTCGGGCGCCTGTGAAAGTTTCCTTGACGTCGGGATGGTTACACTAGTGTGCCACAGTACATTTCTTTGTGACCTCTTTTCCAACATCTGTTGGATATATGACTTTTGAACAGACGGAGACGAGCAAAGTGCCATTCTTTGCAATACCATATAGAGGACTGATACGTTTCTGTCTAGAATCGTGCCTATTCTCCACAATAATTAAATCAGAACAATTGATTGTAGGACAACGACGTGTGTTACAAGAAGACCGGGAAAGCGAGCTGTAAGCAAAACACAACAGAAGCAAAGCGCGACAGACCAGTAGCTAGCGACCGGAAAGCGCAAGCGTAATTGTGACCTTGGGCGGTCGAACCAACGAGAATATCTAAACATGCAACCATACAGTGTCAATGGTGTCAACGGTCAAAATAAATAGCAAAATAGTTGGAATACGTGGCAAACTAAGAATATCTCTACAGACTTCCCCCTAGAAGGTTTCACGTTTGAAGGCCTTCGACAAAAGCAAAAGAAAATAGAGCTGGTGACATTGGAGTTGCCGCAGGTTGAGCGGGGGGCCAGCGTATTCAAGAACATCTGCGTATGCCACGTTGAAGAATGTTGGTAACGGTGAAGAGGGGTGAGTCTGCTTGCAGTATCCGGAATTGCTCATGCGTCCCTAAGGTTGTGCTGTCGGGGCGGGCTATCCAGCCCACCAGAACCCGAGGAGAAAAAGATGGGAAGTAAGCTTACCCCACTGCTGCAACGACAGACGGGAGTGTGATCTCCCCCCACCGTGCTCTACGCGTCACCTGTGATATAGAAAAAAAATATCTGGCGAGCAAAATTATAAACAGGATCACCATGTAACCTTCCGGTGTTTGTTGCACGTCAAGTATTGCTTTGCAAAATGTTTTTGTCGTTTGTTTGTTTTGCGATTTTTTGTTTCTTTATCTCTCGAATGAGAAGGTTACTGGAGGTGAAAAAGAAACTATGTATAATAAACAATGTCTACAAAACGTGCTGGGAAGTGGATGTGACGTCCTGATCGCGTTCGACGTGGGGCAGGTGGCGTGGAGGCAACTGGTGAAGAGGGCGGTGTGGGGGCGGGCGCTGCCACGGATGGCTTCGAAAGGACTCGGGTGGTATCGTCGTCCACATACGCGACTTTAAAGCGATCGATGGAGACGGTGTCGCAACGACCAACGACCAACGAAGTGCTTGGATGTTCGTCGAAACACCTGGAAAGGGGCCCGAGTAAGGTGGCTGCAGTGGCTTGTCTACTTCGTCGCAACGGACGAGTACATGGGAACAAGTGGACAAATCCTTGTGCATGTGCACTGGCCTGTTCTGTTCACGAGGGGGCGTGGGCTGAACTTGCCGCATGTATTGCGACAGTGTCGAAACAAAGTTCGAAGGAAGGTAAGAAGTTGGAGGAGGAGGTGAAACAAATTCACCGGGCAAACGCAGCGTACATCCATAAACAAGTTCTGCAGGTGTGCTTTGAAGGTCGGCCTCCAGTGTGTTTCTGATACCTGAAATTACTAAGGGGAGTACTTCGCTCCATACCTGACTAGTGGCGGCACAAAGTGAAGCTTTAAGCTACCTATGGAAACGTTTCACTAAACCATTTGAGGACGGATGGTATGCCATGGTGCGACTGTGCCGGCATCCAAAAAAGTTCGTCATAGCTTCGACTGTTGAGCATTCGAAATGCGAACCGCGGTCCGTCGTAATGGCTGTAGGGCATCCGTAATTGGCCACCCAACGCTCCAAGAAAGCGTTCATGCCAGCCTCGCAAAGAATGGTTCCACCTGCATTGCAAGGAAGCTTGAAAATTAGGCTCTCGCGCCTGGGCTGCAGCTATATCGCTGGGGTCAACGGAAGCAGGTCTGCCTAGGGTGGCGTGGACGCGTGAGAGAGCGTCGGCGACAGGGTTGATGGCACCTGAAACATGCTGTATGTCGCAGGTAAACTGCGAAACATAGTCCAGGTGTCTGATCTCCCTGGTGTAGTACCTGTCTGATGAATATCCCAGTGCATACACCAAGGGCTTGTGATCAGTGAACACAGTGAAGACGCGACCTTCCAAGGCATGACGGAAATGGCGTATACCCAGGTATATAGCAAGTAATCCTCTTCCAAACGTGCTATACCGGGATTCGGTCTGTAACAAGCGTTTGGAGAAGAAACCTAGGGGTTGCCACTTGTCATCGACAAACTGTTGTAATACGGCACCGAAAGCTACACTTTAGGCATCAGTAAAAAGAGAAAGTGGGGCCTGGGGGTCTGTGTGGGCCAGAAGAGCAGCAATGGATAGAGCTTTTTGAGCTCTACAAAAGCTGTGCACACTGTGTCCGTAAAATTAAATTTACGCGTACCGCTTCGGGGTCAGTTCGTAAGGGGTTGCAGAAGTTGCGCACAATGAGGGATAAAACGCCGTTAGTAATCAACTAAACCGGTGAAACGATGGAGCTGTCTAAAAGATGTAGGCTCAGGGAAATCATTGACGGCACCTACCTTTGCTGGCAAAACTTGAATACCGGAAGAGGAAATAATATGGCCCAAAAATTCTATGCTCTATTTTCCGAGTTCGCACTTGGCTGAATTGACGGTTATTCCGCGCTGGTCTAACCTAGTGAACAAGGAATAAAGGTGCTGTAGATGTTCTTCTTCGGGAGGACTAGCCATTAATATATCATCTAAGTAGAGGTAGACGAATTCCGAGCCTCGGTATACTTCATGAATGAAACGCTGGAAGGTTTGTGCAGCGTTACTTAGGCCAAATGGCATTCGAAGAAATTCGAACAGACCAAAGGCGTGATGACAGCCGTCTTGGGGATATCCGTCTCCTCTACTGGGATCTGGTGGTAGGCACGAACCAGAACAATGTTACTGAATACGGTCTTGCCAGAAAGGCAAGCTGTCAGATCTTGTATGTGTGGAATGGGATATCCATCAGGGACCGTAACCTTGTTGAGGGCACGATAATCGCCACAAGAGCGCCAGCCACCCAACTTTTTGGGGACCGTTTGAAGTGGAGAGGCCCATAGACTCTTAGAAGAACGGATTATCCCAAGTTCGAACATGTGTTTGTCCGTGGCCGGGTGTCTTGGTCTACAGAAGACTGGTGAGCCTTCAGTTCTAATGTGGTGAGTGCAAGTTGAGGTGAATGGAAGGGGTTCGTTCGCAGATCGAACAAGTTGTGGGAAGTCTAAAGACAAGAATGCGTAAGACTGAGAGATTTTAGGCTGAAGAATAGGAGGACTGATGGCCTCTGAGTATGCTTGGGTGCCGCTGATGCTAATTTCTGTACGGGAGTCGACCAGTTTCCGTCTTCGCGTATCGACCACGAGGTCGGAATGTTAGAGAAAATCAACTCCCAAAATAGCTAAAGGTATGGCTGCAACTGTGAAAACCCAGCGGAATGTTCACCGGAGGCCGAGGTTAAGCGTGCGTGAGCGATGACTATAGGTGGGAATGGGTGTGCCGTTAGCAGCACGAAGTATGCGTAGGGAAGAGGGGGTCGCCTTGCCGGATATTGGAGGAATCACGCTGACTTTCGCCCCGGTATCGACCAGGAACGTGATTCCCAACCTTGAGTCCTTAATGTGGAGGAGGCGACTGTTAGAGAGGGTGCCGGCCGCGTTTGTCGAAACTACGAGCCGGCTTGGGAGTTTTCCTGATTGGAGTATTTCGTCAGATGCCTGAAATTTACCTGGGGAATTACTCCGACGTCGACGCAACGGGGATCGTGTCTTAGGACGGGCGGAATCTTGCCGAAGAGTTGCTCTCCGTCCAAACCGTGCGCCAGTCATCGGGTGGCGGACGAGGTGAAAGCTGTGGAGTTGGAAAGCTCTGGGTCTCGGGACCCTTTTCCGTATGATTCGTCACCGCTATAATGTAGACAGATGAGAAGGTGCGAAAACGATCCTAAATCTCCTCAGTGAGTTGCGCCACGTCCAAGAAGGACGGGGACTTGGCTGCTGTGAGAATAGCTTGCGTGTTAACCGTAAGGCGTTGCATCCACAACTCCTTGAGGAGTGTCTCATCCGTGGATAAGGGGCCCAGTAACTGTTTCATCTGAAGCAACAGATCAGACGGTCGCTCATCTCCCAGTTGCAGATCTCTAAAGAGCTGTTGTATCCGAAATCTATCAGAAGGCGTGACCCGTTTGATTACGGCTTCCTTGAGGGCTTCATAGCTATGTTCGGCGGGTAAATTCAGCAGGAGGTCACGCACTTGCCTTGTAACATTCTTGGGAAGCCTGGCCAAGAGTTGGCTAAATTTAGCCTGATCTGCCGTAACGCGCTGATTGTAGAACTCCGCCTCTAAGTACACAAACCACAAAGCGGGTTCCGTATCTAGGATATGTGGAACAGTAATTGTGACTGCTCCGAATGTCGGCTTCTGTTCTGGGTCCACTGAAATATAAGGCAGGAATATAGATATATATATATATACACAATAAAAGAACCAACAAAATTAAGTGAACTCCCAAAATTCAAAACGGTTTACCGGAATTAAGAGGTTTCGGACTAAATAATTTGCTGCACTGAACCGGAATAAAAGGCTGTAAAAAGGATTAATAATCGGACTCACCAAATTGTAGAAGGACTGGTACGTTTCTGTCTAGAATCGTGCCTATTCTCCACAATAATTAAATCAGAACAATTGATTGTAGGACAACGACGTGTGTTACAAGGAGACCGGGAAAGCGAGCTGTAAGCAAAACACAACAGAAGCAAAGCGCGACAGACCAGCGATTTTTCAGCGATTTGTACACGGGTTCGAGGCTGCGGGCCCAATCTACCCGGATCCAGTCAGTTTGTTCGTTTCGATGTCCGGCGGTTTTCTGTTGACCTGAAAGGCAGTCATTGAAAACGGGGTGTAGCACCGCTCTTGGGGGTTACGAAAAGTACCAAGAACAGAGTAAAATAATAATCTAGCAAAACAGGATAAATTATTAATTTAACGGTTTATTAAGTAGGTGGGAATCCAATAACACTTTGAGACGGTCTTTAGAAGAGCAGCTAACAATCTCTAGTGGTAGGTCGTTCCAGTAGTTGATAACCCTATAAGAGAAGAACTGTTGTCTTAGGAAGGTCCGAGGTCGAAGCTTATAGAGCTTCTTGTCGTGGCCTCTTCGACTGTTATCACTTACTAGGGTAAAGAATTGTTGCACAAGTCCTGTGCTAAAGAGAAAATGTGTAAGAATTAAGTCGCCGCGGAGTCTACGAAACTCAAGTGGATAAAGATCGAGAATTTCAAGGCGAGACTCGTAGGATAGATGCCGCAAGCCAGTGACCATTTTGGTGGCTACTCGCTGGACACGTTCAATGGCGAGTATGTCCTTCTTCAAACCGGTGTAGACGACTTGATTGGCATACTCGAGCAATGGTCTTATGTAGACTCTGTAAAGCGTGTGAAAGGCGCGCTTGTCAATCCGGGGGAAGGTTCGTTTGATCATCCCGAGAGTCATGAGACCCCTTTTTGCGGCCAGCTGGTGATGATAAGAGAAGGACAACCCAGACGATAGCCAGATCCCTAGGTCTTTTTTGAGGTCTACTTTCGTGATACCTACTACACTTTGTGCACCATGTATCACGAATAGGTTCCCAGAGTCTCCTCCGAGTGACATGTGCGCACACTTACTGTCGTTTAGAGGGAGACTCCAATCCTCTGACCAGCACTTAATACGATCAAGGTCAATCTGCAATGCACTGGGGTCACAGGCGTTCCAGATTTTTAAGTCGTCGGCATAAAGGAGAGCGTTGCTAGAGATCAACTCGGGGAGATCATTGATGTAAATAAGAAACAACAATGGACCAAGTACCGATCCTTGAGGGACCCCCACAGAGACTGGGGATGGGGACGAAAGGCCTGAACCGGTTTTTACTCTGAAAGTCCTGTTACCAAGAAAGGAGGTTATCCAGCGGAGAACTTCTCCTTGAATCCCATAGGCTTCTAGTTTGTGCAGCAGAGGACCGTGTGGGACACGGTCGAAGGCTTTGGCAAAGTCGAAGAAGATAGCGTCCGAGATATGACCATTGTCTTTGGCCTCTGTTAGGCTATCCATGAAGATTAACATATTAGTTATGCATGACCGCTCAGGAAGAAAGCCATGCTGGGTCGAAGAGAAGAGGTTATTTGAGAAGAAATGCTTAAAGATAGTGCGTTTTAACAGTCGCTCCATTATCTTGCATGGGATGCTGGTAAGGCTGATCGGTCGACAACTAGCAGCAGAATGACGACCGGAAAGCGCAAGCGTAATTGTGACCTTGGGCGGTCGAACCAACGAGAATATCTAAACATGCAACCAAACAGTGTCAATGGTGTCAACGGTCAAAATAAACAGCAAAATAGTTGGAATGCGTGGCAAGGTTGGAATGTTTCCACAACCAGCATGCTGATGGTGGTTTTGAATTTAGTGCCGGCCGGTGGCTTGTTTCTTTAGTCATGCTGTTGCTGCTGAATGCATAACTCATTTCTGGAGGACCCAATGAAGTGGCCTGCTGGATCATTGTCGTGTCGTGTTCCAGGTTAACGAGTCGCTGACATTCTGTTGTGACACCCTCTGGGGTGATATCTGGGCATTGCTCAATCTTGTTCAGAATTCTGGTCCGAATATCTGCGTTCTGGGGTAAATGTAAGCCGCATACAAAAATTAGGCACTTGAACTGGTCGTCCGTCATGCTGTGAAGTCTGGTGCATTCGCATTCCCGATTGACATCAGCTGCATACTGTATCCAGTCATCGCTAGGATTCTTTGTTAACTTCAGACAGTGATATCGAACATCGAACAAGGGTGTTTGCTCACCGAAAATCTGTGACAGCGTCCTTGTGGCTTCTTTGAAGGTTAAATCTCTGGGACGTTTTGGCAAGATGAAATTCACGAATCGTTCGTGTTCTGTTGTGCTCAGTCTTCTCAGTAATAGTCTAACTTTCTTGTCTTCGGAAACCTGTGCCATCCACATACGAAAAATATCTTCATACCTATGGAACCAAGAATCAAACGTGAATCTACCGATAGCATAAAAATGGAATTCACTGAACTGTTGGATCATCGATTCTGGTGTAGGTACCTGGTGCTGGTTTGCAACTCCCAATGACTGACTCGGAAACTTTTGCGTTAACAATTCAATGAGCTTTGCCTGTGACTGTTCGAAAATCTTTTGCTGCTGTTGAAGGAGCGCCTGAATCTGCTCCATAGAAATGGTCATTATTGGGTTGGGTTTGACCTCTGTCATCACCGATGTAACGCGCCTTTTCCTTGACTGCTATACCTGGGTTCTTGCTATGCGGCTTCCCCTAGTCCACTTGAGCGGAGACAAGAAAGGCACGGTTGCGGTAAACACGCTCTATTGCCAAAAGCCAGTTCGACCAAATGAATGGAGTGCCTGTAGATATATGTCATTGAGTAATGATGAGTCACTGGTTGCTTGTTTAGACCACTCCGTTTCCAAGTGGCCAAGTAAGGCCAAATCCATAAGCGTTAGTTTCTCGGAGTGGCGTAACACCCACACTCCTTTGCACGTATCCTGTTTGTCAGTCTGACGTGCCCCAAGTGCTTTGTTGCTGTCTGATTTCGTCAGCCGTCACCACGGCCCTGGGTGGTTTGTAATGATGACTGATTTCATTAGCCGTTACCGATGTCCTGACTAGATTGTTTTGGTGAGTCTGTCCTAACAATTATACTGCGTTAAACCAGGTTTAACATGACTGAGAGGTCAAGCTTGTGTCGTATTCACCAGAGGGGATCGAGTGTTAGCGTCAGGAAGCGTTCTCTCTAGCTCAAGGAAGATGTATGACCCAATAAGCTTTTCGTGAATGTCGTCGGAGGCTTTCTAGATTTAGCCTATCAGACTTGCGCAAGTGGCCGTGTATGAACGTGCAGCACTCAAACTGGGGTAGTACACATGGTTTATAATGGTGTAACCGTGCAGCAGGTGATAAGAATGAGTGTTTACTATAACCTATTGCCCTTCTGGTTTGAGCGACTAAGAACGATATGTTGTGCGAAGTTGAATAACTTTGTGCAGCGTAAACCCAGGTCACGTACTGAGTTGGCGGTTGATATGCTGTGATCACGTAGATTTGATGTTAGATAATGTAGACGTGGAGGTTGTTGACCGGTTTGTACATCTGGAAAGCTGCATCGGGGGCGGCGGCGGAGGTGTATGGAATAAAATAGGAGCACGTGTATCTAAGGCTAGGGCGGTATTCGCTAATCTGTGGCATCTCTGGCGAGAGAGGGGGTATTTCCCTGAGGCTTAAAGGTCGTGTATATAAGACAACTGTGAGGGCCGTATTACTTTACGTAGAGAGACCTGGCCGCTCGGAGTGAAAGACGTGAAGCCTCTTCAAGTATTTGATCACCGATGTCTGCCTTCAATCGCTCGTATCGGGTGGTATCAGCGTGTAAGTAACGAGAAGGTTAGGAAGCGGGTGTTTGGTAGTGATTGCCGAACGAGTTCTTTTGCCCAGTCTCTACGCTTGCACAGGATTAGATTGTTAGGTAACGTATCGAGGAGGCCAGCTAGTCGTTTTCCACAACGATCACTGTACGCTGACACTGCGACCGACTTGTGTGAGGTGCGAGGTGGACAGATAATGACCTGGCGTAGGGAAATGAAGTCTTTCAATGAGGGGTCGGCCATTGTGCGTCGTGTTCGTCTCCCGGGATGGGGTCCTCGCGACTCACAGAATTAGTGGTTGGAGACTCTAGGTGAGGTGGCGGCTAATCGAGCTCAGTGGCGTGAATGTTGTCGTTGTTTGACCGAGCTGTCTGTGAAGTGAGTGCATTTAATGACGCGGGACAGTGAAAGCCGTAAGGAAGCTGTCTTGCTGATGACGCCCTACTCTCATTTGCAGCTCGGTTGTTTGTTTGCAAGATGTAGGCGCCTTGATGTTTAATGTTTGAATATGGACGTAGTCATTTTCAGTGGTTAGGTCTTTTCCCGTCCCCTTCTTTTTCCTTCTATTCCTTTCTATATAGGGTTTGCTTTTACTTCGTGGTTGTGGGGCAGTTAAGCATCAGTGTGAACCACTGATGCATTTCTGTCTATGATGATGATTATGATGATAATGCAGTGACCGTCCAGCTTTATAGAGTCATCTGGTACGTGACAACCACGCAAAACAACAGTGGATTTATTGGCTGAAAATTTCATCAGCCAAGTTTGACACCGAGCCTCCAATGACATGTGGTCCTTCCGTATATTTTATGAACACGGATTTAGATTGCCAGGACGGGAGATGTAAACAAGCTTGATATCATCAGCGAATAGGAATAGTTTGCCGTGTTCGATAACTTGACATATATCGTTTATATATACGAGAAAGAGTAACGGTTCAAGGACACTTCCTTGTATCACNGTGATGCGCACTTAACGAATGTCGCGCTGCCACACAATCACGTAGTCAAGTAGGCCTGACCTTTTCTGCTACCTTGGTGATGTGGTGAGACTTGCGTGCTGTTTTCATCCGGAGAGCTTTGCTTACTAGTTCTTCGGTCCTTGCGGGTTCAACATTGGCCGATGCACTCACACACACACACCCGGTGTCCAAATACTGAACACTTGCTCGCGTGCACTGATTAGCCCTTCTGGGTCTGATGTTCAACTTGTCTCGGTCACTCTGTATAATTTGTTCGATTCACTAGAAGTTTACAAGTTGGAGGAAGCTGAGAAATCCTTTGTACATCCGAATAAATATTGGACATTTTGGACAAGACATATAAATGGACACACGGTTTCAGATTCAGAGAGTGACCGGTGGAGTGAATGTGAACGAATAAATCAAGGCATAGTTAGCGCAACAAAAATTGCTGTCGTTTCAGCATTTGACAAGGGGCTCTGTGCCATACGACAGACAATACCTGACCGGTATCAATAGTGAATGTGTGTGTGTGTGTCTCCTTATTCTACCGCCACAATTCCGAACACTCGGTTTGGTTTTCCGAGTCCGTTCACTAAATCTGCTTCTAAATTCAACTAGTGTAATACAACTCTGCTACCGTACACATTCGTGTATTCGTTGGGCCTGTGGCCTCCGTGGTAAGAAAAACATGTCAACGAAACGGTGTCTCGTTAACATCAACACATCATGTTGACAATCGTCGAGGATACATACTGTTATGGAATGCGTTTTTCCGTCCATGGGATGAATAAAATGATGAATGGTGAAGTTTCAACGAATATGATATCTTAGGTGGAACGGTCATATGGACAATGAATGGGGTTGTAAGATTTCCTGTAGCTATTGTCTGTAACGGGCTGTGTGTTAGTTCCACGTACATGAGTGCTATTAGGTTTTAGGGAACCGTGTGTGGAGACGGAAGTGAGTGAGCGGATTTATTCTGGAAAATCTCAGGGTAAAAATGATTTGGTGGAGAACAGGATGAATAAGTCCGTAACTGTTAAGAGTAGTTAGTGTGGTGGGATAACGNCAGTGATTTTGTCCTGCAGAGTCACTACTGAGATGGCAGGGTCTCTCCCATTATTCCTGCGTCTCATCAACCGCGAGCTCTTAGCTGTGCTGTTAAGCGCACGTTCTTCTTCACCCCTGTGAGGCATTTTGGTTCTATATTCAATTGCATTGAACATTTTATGCATTTGCATGATAAGATAGAAGTCGCATGTTTTCCGGTACCGTGATTTAAGACTTTTGAGCTTGCTTTGCTCCTTTGGAGTGAGAATTATGCCGTTACCATGAACATTACAGTGTTTTGACTTCTGCGGGGCTAAGATGTTCATGCAAGACCTGAAGTGTTTATTAAATGTCTCGGTTGCAATACTAGGATCGGAGGTAAAAAGTGTGTTCCATTCCAGAGATTTTGGCAGTGTGGTGAACACCTTCCAGTCGACGAATTCAGCCTGACGGTAGTGTGTGGCGGTCGACTCTTCAACAGCTTTTAGGTCGAACAAGAAGTTGACTATGTTATGATCGCTTCCTGGGAATTGTTCCAAGGCGGATACAGTTGCAGAAGGGATGCCTGTGGTAAAGATGAGGTTTAAAGTGTAATCTTGTCTAGTAGGCGCCAAAACATTTTGGCGCCATCTGTTTACTTGGACGCATGCAAGGAACTCAGCCTGACTTGCAGGGGCAGTGGAAGAGGTCCAGGAGATATTGGGCATGTTGAAGTCTCCGCCAATTATTTTATACTGTGAAGGTAAGGATGACACATAGTTCAGTCCATTAATAAGGCTCGTCATGTCGTCCTGAGTAGCGTTAGGTGGTTGGTAGATACATCCTAAGAGTAATTTACAGGGTCCAATCGACACTAACAGTCACAAAGAGTCATCTATCATACCAAGACATGGCTCGTCGAGGAGGGCTGCAGAATATTGCTCCCTTGGGTAGACTAAACATCCTCCACCTCGTCCTGCACCGAGATTTCTGCGGAACATGTGATAATCTATAAGGTTTGGTTGTGTGTATGGAGTCTCAGGGGTGCACCTAGCTTCAGTGGCTAGAATAATATAAGGATTATATGAGAAGATAAAGATTCTAAAGATATACATCTTGTAAACTAGCGAACGTGCATTTTCCTTGCTCGGCATCATTTTCATACTTTTACAAATGTCTAAAACAAAAATATCTTTGTGGTTCAGAAAATCTGGTGACAGTGCTTAGTCTGACGTCCTTGTAATAAGCTAATTAGAGAATGGTTGGGTGTCACCGGCGTTTGAGACCATGACAGGAAGTGTTGGAATAGTGCAAGTAAGGTATGGTTGGGTAGTTGAACAGTAGAGGACGGAGTTAGCAGGGGAGGTTTGAAAAGCATGCGTCTCGCTACAAAAAGGTAAGGCTGAGGTGAACTGGTCATGTCAGTCTGCTCGTTGTAAACAAAGACATCGCGAGTTGCGTTTAAGTGGGCATTCGAAGTGTAGGGTCCATTCTTATTGAAAGGGGTTTGAACGTAGGGTAAACAACTTCAGAGGGGCTCCGGTTTAGTCTAACATGAATAGATGCGTCAAGCGAGAGAGGCCTGGAATTGGGGGATGGTAAGAGATACGTCGTTTTAATCGCCAGGTAGTGGTTCGCGTTTTCTTGCTTGTTTATTCCCTTAGGGTGCTGAGGAGGAAACCTCTGGCGACCAGTAGGGTAGTGATTTGGAGAGGGTTTGCTATCACGGGCACCCCATTGGTGGTCAGTTTGTAGTTTCCTACGGGATTGGTTCAAAGTTGAGACACCGACGTGTCTCTGACTAATAGACTGCTGGTGTACTTTCTTATTAGAGCCAGTTTCCACGCAGATAGGTTGCGGCCTAGACGCTCCATTGGTTTTTATATGGACAGAGTCATTCCCGTGCGCTCTTTTGCCAGTTGGTTACTCGACCAAAGTACCCCAATGCTGAACACGCTGTTGAAACTGTCAAGATCTACTGTTAGATCAATTAGGTCAGCGAATTTGTTCTCTGATGGAGTCAGCATTGCCGGTATGGTCATTGGTGCATTCGAGAGTGGTGCAACAAAGCGATACTGCGCAGTCTTTGAAACCCACTTTGGCATGTTTGAATATCGTTGTACCCTGTTTAGATGCATTCTGGATCATGTGGTTAGAGACGGAGACGGAGGTCATGCCCAGTAAGAAATTTTGATATTCTCTTTCAGGGGGCATTCTGTCCTCCATAATTTGTAACCGTTTAAACGAGGTTTTAGACTTAATAAGGTCCTGGCTCTGTTTGAACTGTTTTGCATTTGCCTCGCTATGGAATTTGAATATTAGCGGGCAGCAGAACTTTGGTGTCTTCTTAGGACGACGGATGCAGGTATATGATGTTGGGTCTATTCCAGTAATCTTTGAGATACAGCTTATCTAGTACATTGAATACGATGGTATTGTTTGAGCAACGCATCCGTTTTGCGATTTCTGTTGCCAATGTGTTAATGAACATAACAGTACTCAGAATGATATCCATCTTGGGGCTTACGGGCACCTTGAAAATGTGAGACAAAGAGACATGATTCTCTTTTAGGGAATCAAGTGCAGTATGCTTTGCCCTTAATTGAACGAGCCCCGCTTCTAGCTTAGATACCTTAACAAATAAATTCGCCAATACACTATCTGTAGGAATAGAACCGTTTTTAGTCCAAGAGGTGACGACCACCAGGTTACCTTCAACACCTTTGACGGCGGTAACCTTAGGAGAGCCTTCATAAGTTCTGGACCTAGAACCTTCGCCTTTAGGACGATCAACATCGGTTTTAAAGCTCCGTATCGTAGCTTTAGCACCAGCGGATCTTGCATGACGAGTGATTTTGGTCACCATGTTTCGTAACTATAATTATATTTTCGGATAGACTTGGACGTAAGTGGAATGTGACCAGATAATAGTATCACCGATAACAATTATAGGAGAAACTTCGAATTAAATATTTACGAAGTAATCACTTGTTCAACAAGACGATGAATGTATACCCAGGACAACGATTGCAGACAATCCCGACACAATCTAAAACCAGAAAAAAGACGTAAAGAACAATCACAGCCAGTGTATTAGCGATACAGAGACGAGGCGGCGATCCGCACAACGCCAATGGCAACACGAAGTCAAAGTCCCAATAAAAACTCATTTTTTTAATCGCTTCAAATCAGTAAATCCAGGGGAATCGAATATCACAGTTCTGGGGACGTTTATGTCGTGTGAAACACGCCGAGTAATACGTGGGTGGGCGACTTGGAATGGATAACGAGAGCGAACATCAGCAGAGAGTTTAAGTCGCATGTTCAACAGTTTCTACATTATTACATTGTTCCCCTCTCAATGAGGCACTGACCCCAGTGCCTCGGTACCGCCAATGTTGCTGCAACCACCTTCAGCTGGTATTTCGAGTATCTGCTCCGCGATCGGAACCCTGCAAGGCGGTACTGGAAGCGGCCGCATCTGGGCTTCCCCCGGCGTTCAGGCTGGCTTTGACTGATTTTAATGTACCATAAGTACATCCGCTGTTGGGTTTGTAATGTCACGAATTACATATACAGTGGGTGACCGCACGTTCACAATTACGAATGGGCCTAGCCACGGGCGACGAAATTTGTGCGTATCTCTCAGTGTTGGTTTCGGTCTGTACAACCAGACATGATCCCCGATGCGGTAAACTGGTACGTTTGCTGTACGGCCATGACAGCTTCTTTGATGATGTTGCGACGTTGACTGATGCTGGGCGGCAGTTTCATAGGCGACTCTCAACCGTTCGCTCAGCTCCTTGACATATGGCAAACCTATGCATTCGGCTGGCGTGAGCGGTGTTATTACTTCAATTGACAGGCGTAGTTCATGCTCTATGGTTAGTAGTGAAGGCGTGTACCCTGTACTCGAATGGACGGTAGCCATATAGGTTAAGAGACACTGTGGCAGGATTTCATCCCCACGATCTGACTGGTGTCGTTCGATAAATGCACGCAGAATCGTCATTACATTGGTTGGTTCGACCAAGCCGTTACTCTGAGGATGGTAAGGAGTTGTTCGGGTTTTGTGTATGCACAACGTACGGCATATTTCTTCTAGGAGGCGACTTTCGAACGTAGCGCCTTGGTCGGAGTGCAGCTTAATGGGTGTACCAAAACGAGCGACTCATTCGTTCACGAACATCAATGCTATTGTAGATGCCTCGTGGTTTGGCATCGGAAAGGCTTCACACCATTTGGTAAAATAGTTGACAATCGCAAGAATATATTTGTGTACCCTCCTCGACGTCGATAGTGGTCACATCACATCAACTCTCACACGGTGGTTGGGACCAACTGTTGCAGCCGTTTGAAGCGGGGCCCTGGGAGCTACGGTGGGGGATTTGGTTTGCGCACACAGGTTACAGATGGCACAGTTGCGAACAATATCGTCGTGTAGCTTTAGCCACTATAAGCGCTGTCGAACAGCTGTTTCAACCCTTCACTGACCCACATGTCCAAGTTCTACATGAATCTCTCGGATAGCCTTCGGAACCTTGCCCGGTGGGGCGATTAGTCTGTATGTTCGTTTGGCTCTATCACATAAATGCAATACGCCATCGATAACTCGCAAATTTGCCCACCGTGACCATAAGCAGCGCTCTTCCGGGGATCTGCGCTCTATTTCGCGACCAGTAGGTTTTGGGTTTCCATCAAGTTGTCGGCGGTAGATGTTAGAAATTTTCGGATAATTCAGTTGATAGTGGGCCCACGTAGTCCCAACTGATAGTGTCGATAACATAGCGTTAGCAGCTTCCGTGGGAAAGCGGGACAACGCATCAACATTCGTGTGACGGCTGCCCTGGCGATAGATACAGTCAAAGTCGCAATCCTTCAGATATTCCAACTAACGTGCTAGTTGACCCTCCGGTTAACATTTCACGGCGCGTGGTGCAATAACGCCCTTCTCGCTTATCCAGCCGACGACTTGCATAGGCAATCACGA
Source organism: Paragonimus westermani (assembly GCA_008508345.1). Taxonomy (NCBI): domain Eukaryota; kingdom Metazoa; phylum Platyhelminthes; class Trematoda; order Plagiorchiida; family Troglotrematidae; genus Paragonimus; species Paragonimus westermani. Next base: position 37,870 of record QNGE01004251.1, read on the forward strand.
CTTTCCCACTGGCCGACTTCTGGGACAGTACAACACCGATAGATAGGTCGCCGGCGTCAGTGTTTAGTATGAAGGGAACGGCTGATATCGAGAAATCGGGGAATGCGAGAATGGGAGGGAAGCTGATACTATTTTCAAGAGTGTTGAACGCTGCGTGACATTCAGTAGACCATACGAATTTCTTGCCTTTATCCGTAAGTTGATGCAAAGAGGATGCTATCTCCGCAAAATATAGAACAAATTTCCGATAATACGAAGCCAGTCCCATAAAACTGCGCACTTTTCTTACTGATCGTGGTACTGGCCAATCAACAATTTGTTTGAATTTTGTGCCATCGGTTTTTACTCCTGCGGGTGTGATTAGATGACCTAGGAATTATACTTCTTCCTTTAAGAGCACGCATTTTGCACGCTTCAGTTTCCGGCTCGCCAGTCGGAAACTTTCGAATATATTCTTTAGTCTAGAATTGTACTTTTCTATTGTGAAGGCGTCAACAATAATGTCGTCAAGGTAGATTAAACATTGGGCTGGCATTAAATCTTGCAACACCGTCTGCATTAATCGCTGAAAAGTAGCAGGGGCGTCAGCCAGGCCGAACGGCATGGTTTCAAATTCGTACAACCCACATGGAATGATAAATGCCGTCTTTTGACGAACAAGTGGAGTGAGGTAAGCGACATCCCGGTGATCAGAAGCGGAGGCACGTGGATATTGGGCAAGTACGTAGTTCTCGTTGTAACACTGTTTGTGAATGTTGGAAAGATTTGACGATGAACTGGACGGCCCGGAGGAATGCAATCTATAAAACCGCGCACAGGCAGACATGGATGGCGGCATCCGATTCGGATTGGACTGTCACCGTGTCCGAAGCCTGCGCTTAGCCATCAGTGCAAGTGACTTGCGCCCCACCGATTGCAGTTCCACCAACACACCACATATCCAGTGTAAACCCGAAGGAATAAGACCGGGAGGTGTGCCAGTGGGGCCTTTCTGTCCAGCCGGCCAATGCTGGTTAGCCATTTGATTGGCTAATAAGGAAAGGAAAC
>QNGE01004252.1:0-11657 GCA_008508345.1 Paragonimus westermani
TACTTACTAGCCTTCTGGGGGAGAGCTATGTAGCGACCATAACAAATAATGTTTTGATTGTCGCATTCATGTATACATTTTTTATTATTTTGGTTTTGCACCTAATTTTGTTTCAGTCGAGCTACCCCCTCTGTAACATCCGGCATGGGGCTGAAAACACAACCTGCTGCGTGTCTCACTAGCTTGACGCCTTTCTCTGTACACTGTATTTTCCAGGGTCGGTTATAATACACGGGGTCAACGCGTTGAGATTNCGAGATTCGGCCTTCCATTACCGACCGATTGTTGATGGTGATCATTGACAGGGTTTCATTTTGTTGAATCAGTTCCAACTATGATTCTTCTCACTCTTTGATCCGTGAACGGAGATTTTGTTCCAACACAGCCCTAACCATTTGTTTAAGTGTGGTTAATCCTGTTCTCTCACCCCCCCATTGCTGATCAGCCCTAGTTGTCTATTTCATCTTACGGACACATTCTTCGTACGCATTCTGAGGGCTGTTTCACATCCGAGTTGAGAACTTTTATTTATTTTTACCACTATTCATTTAGCGCCGTATTAAGGCCAGTTTTCACGAGCCTCCTCTTAGTATCTCCTTTGAGTTTAGATTGTGATCCCCAAGCTGGACATTAGAGTGAGACGGTACTGCACTTTCAGGTTATGCGTCACTCAGAGTGAACTTGAGTCGTTAATGAACGAGGTCCTAAACTTTTGACGTACACTCCGGAATCTCAATTTGGGCAGTTATCGACGCTATTTTATCATGGAACTATGGCATTCCACTCGAATGACAGGGGCTGACTCGGGAGGATGACGAAAAATCCAGACGGCTGTCAATTCGAGTTATCCATCAGTCACATTTGCTCGCACGGTTCGCATTCAGAAGTCACAGTAAGTGTCCTGTTTACTCCGTTCGATAACTCCGCGATTAGGACTTCCAAGACAGGTCGAGATCACTGATCTCATTAAGCCTGCAAGGCGATAGTTCAGATTACTGATGAGTAGTCGGTGGTTTGGTTTATTTTCAAGGTGAACATCGCTCACATTTGATAGCAGTCCTCGCATTCAGATAGACTTTCCAGCCGGCCTTTCTCGAGACGATCGGGCAACCTGATCGCTGCTCACAAGCGAGGGTGGTTGAGCGTTCAGATTGGATAATTCGGTCGTGCCTAATGTGAGGTCAATGACGCAGTGACTAACACGGTTGCCTCATGATTGGAATGGCCGGAGTTCAAATCCCGGCCGTGGCAAATATATGCACTACTGGCGAGCTCTAATGAGAGCAAAACTGAAGTCAAGTGCTCCTTTTCTGAAGATGTCGGCTGGCAGGTCTATCTGAATGCGAAGGCTGCGATCAAATGTGAGTGATGGTCAACTTGGAAATAAACCTAATCCCCGACTACTCATCAGTAGGCTCTCAATCCCTCGACACCGATAATGCCTTCACCAGTCAACAATTTGCTATCGAGTGCACCAGCACTTTGCCATCCATCGGGGACACAACAACGCAACAACAACCACCTTCCCACTGGATGAAAAACGGCTTGACAACCGAACCTACGTGATGTTTCTTCTCTTGTTGAGCTTGAACTGTTGAAGACTGTCATCCATTCGGTTACTCCCACCGCCTTCGTTTTGCCTTAAAACGTCCCTATTGATAAGGCTGCACTTGAATCAAGTACTGTTAAATTTCGTCACCATTTTTCAGGGCTCCTAACACCATGCTGAGACCTGGCCCTGAGTTAGCGGTAAGACCAATTAAGCCCTCACCGTAGGAAACAAAGCGAGCGTTTAAGTGAACTACTGTCTTCCACAGTAATTTGAATGATGTTGTGATAAATGCATGGGGTGGGACTTGTTGGAACAGTCCATCAGAGCAATACACAGCCTAGTGTGCACAAGTAAAACAAGCACGGCAGTTAAAAACGAAGATTCAGCGCTTTGGACAGGCATGCTGTCACTGACCACGGAGGTCATATTGTACAGCAAAAGCACGCCTATTTAGCGACGCACGAAGCAAGCTGTGTTGTTTGCTCCAAGATAGGAACTACAAGTAATCAGTTTTAATGAAAAAATGTGAGTGGAAAACCGGAATTCGCGTGATGTAAAGTGGCTTCCAAAAATATTACTCATTATGTAGACATATAGAGGACTGGTACGTTTCCGTCTAGAATCGTGTTTATTCTCCACAACAATTAAATCCGAGAAACTGATTATAGGACAACGACGTTTATTGCAAAGAGACCGGGAAAGCGAGCTGTAAGTAGAACACAACAGAAGCAATGCGCGACAGACCAGCAGCAAGCGACCGAAAGGTGTAAGTGCAATTGTGACCTTGGGCGGTCGAACCAACGATCAAATCCAGACATGCAACCAAACAATGTCAGTAGTGTCAACGGTCAAAGTAAATAGCAAAATAGTTGGAATACGTGGCAAACCAAGAATGTCTCTACAGACTGAAAACTTTCTATGCTTACGGAAAAGTGTTAGCTTTGAACACAATGGAGTCATATTTGAGACGTAGACCGTTGAAGTTCCACAAAGGACGGTTCATAGTGGTGATATCCGACCGCACCGTGACAGCCAGGACCTGATTTATCGTTATGCCAGGACACCAACATATTTTTTGTTAAGCACAGAGCCTGTGGTAAGACCGCTTGAGTCTAAGACTTAGTGAGTCGCCAGGACTGGCTCTTAACTCAATGATTTCTGAAGTCGTTGCTCCAAAACTTGAGGAGGATAACTTCGATGAGTTCTAGAATTATCCCACCCTTGTCAGAGATTTTAAAGGTAACGTAGCAGACAAATAAATCAACGAGGGGTAGCAGCCTTTCCCACTCCTCACATTATTGTTGCGGCACAGCAGAAGTGACAGTTGACCACGGGATGTTCCTACCAAAACATGAATCATGCGGATCCTTTAGGAAGTTTTCACCAATGATTTGTCCGCTGACCCGATTTGGTCCCATGTTAGTTACTGGCCATTTCAACGACTTGCATGGACTAACCAGACCGATGAAGAGCTATCAGGCGTTGTTGACGTACCAGGAATGCAGTGCAGCACTTAAATGCTCGACCAATCTCATCAAGACAGTTGAGCAACTGCCTTGTCGTTTAAACGACAGATGAGTGAAAGTTTCTGAGCACATAACTGAACCCAGAGGGGAACCCATCTCTATCGACCTAATGAATCCGACGGTAAAAAGAGTGACGGTTAGTGTCAGTCAAAACGGCAGTTGGCTGTTCGCCTGGAAAGACAAACGCGTAACACAGCGTCACATGATTGGAGTCTCCTTTTAAACGACCGTAATTGTGCGCACATGTCACTCGGAGGAGACTCCGGGAACCTATTCGTGATATACGGTGCACAAAGTGTAGTCGATACCACGAAAGTAGACCTCAAAAAAGACCTCGGGATTTGGCTATCGTCTGGATTGTCCTTCTCTTATCACCACTAGTTGGCCGACAAAAGGGGTTTTATGGCTCTTGGGATGATCAAACGAATCTTCCCCCCAGATAGACAAGCGCGCCTTTCACACGCTTCACAGAGTCTACATGAGACTATTGTTCGAGAATGCCAATCAAGTCGTCTACACCGGTTTGAAAAAGGACATACTCGCCATTGAACATGTCCAGCGAGTAGCCACCAAAATGGTCACTGGCTTACGGCATCTCTCCTACAGGTCTCGCCTGGAAGTTCTTGATCTTTATCCACTTGAGTTTCGTAAGCTCCGCGGCGACTTGATTCTTACACACTCTCTCTTTAGCACAGAACTCGTGCAACAATTCTCCATCCTAGTAAGTGATAACAGTCGAAGAGGTCACGACAAGAAGCTCTACAAGCTTTGACCTCGGACCTTCTTAAGACAACAGTCCTTCTCTTATAGGATTATCAACTACTGAAGCGACCAACCACTGCAGGTTGTTAGCTGCTCTTCTGGAGACAGTCTCGAAATGTTATTGGATTCTCACCTACTTAATAAACCATTAGATTAGTAATTTACCCTGTTCTGCTAGATTATTATTTTACTCTGTTCTTGGTACTTTCTGTAACCCCCAAGAGCGGTGCTACACCCTGTTTTCAATGACTACCTTTCAGATCAACAGAAACCACCGGACACCGGATCGAACAAACTGACTGAATCCGGGTAGATTGGACCCCCAGCCTCGAGCCCGTGTATGAATCGCTGAATCGCTGAAAGCGTCGTTTGAACAGTCAGAAAAAATGTCCTACGGAAGGCAGAACTTGTAACCCGCGTTTTTTAAGCAGATCCACGATGTATCTGACCTTGTGTACCAAACGATGAGGTGCTACATGACAAAGATGATGAGCAGCAAACGTTTTGTTCTTTCAATTGGTTTACTATAACGCTGAGAAGCTGCAGGCCGACTTCACTCGGAAACCTTGCTGACAACTAGGAGAATCTAGCTCGATGGGAGAAAATTGCATTGTTGTAAGATTTTTGCTTCCAGGTAAACAAACCAAAACAGTGTATCTATTTCCAAGATCGAAGGGACCGCCACAAGCTTAGCACTGAGGGGAAGGCTGTCAAAGTGCCTAGATAAAATTCCAGACAAATAATACGATTACGAACTATCAGGAACTACTTACCAAAAGAATTAGTTAGATACATAAATGATTAAATCCGGAACCTATACGCGGACACAGTAAAACAACTGGATATTCTTACGTCAAGAAAATGATGAATTTGCAAATGAACGAATTCACCAACACTCAAGCAGTGATTGTGACGGAACGTTAGAAATTTACGGGCTGATCAACTGGTGAAACCAGTTCAACAGGATATTATCCAGTCAGTACTCACCGTGGAGGACCGATCGACAATGAAAAACCGGGAATCAGCTTGTTGAAACTACGGCGTACAGTGAAACACGTCAAGCTAGCGGAGCACGGAGCAAGTTAGGATTTCATCCCCGGGACGGGTATTTAAAACTGGATAGCTTGACTAAACCGAAACCACTGTAGTGGACTAATGGATCAAGCGATACGAATGACCAAAACTTGGTAACACCAAAAGGTGAGTGCACAACAGATGTGTACAAATGAAGGGTAAACGTAAACAAAAATATAGGACGACCCACTGGCAAGTCAATGTTCGCTGAACAGGATAGGTCACCATCCGAAAGAAGGACATTGCCAGCGGGTAGGTTCAGACGATGACCGATTGATAATACCACGCAAAACGTGGGATGGACAAACCTTCGGCGTCCACAGACCAACAAATACGCAGAGCCAAAAAAATTAGCTGTGCACTTACTTCAGCTGTCCAAAAATCCACTCAAATGGAGAAGGCAGAAAATTAGCGCTGTAATTCCTGTTGGTTTTTGTTAGCAATCCGATTCGAGAAATGATAGTGAATCTTTTAAACAAGTGTACAGATGAAGTTAACGAGACGATAGGTACAAAAATATAAAAAATAATTGCAAACTATAATTACGGAGTGCAGACACCACATCAACAGATACACACATATTTATATAAATGAATGCGATTATGAAGAACATTATTTATTGCATTTCCTATTAGATCACTATAATTGGTACAAAGATATTAAAAGTCCGCATGCCGGGTAAGAAGGACTATTGTCTATAGATGACTGGTAAGCTTTCTAAACGGGATTCACTTCCTAACTGTGGTATATTAAATATGATATATAGTGGATCTAAACGCTATATACAGTTCAGGTGTGACTACAAAATCGACAGGTGATAAAAAGTGAAAACAGCTGACTCACAGTAGTTCGTGAAGGTGCGTCGTTCAGAGTTCCACCACACGGAATGAATTATCCAATTGATCTGCCTTGTAGTTCCACGTAACTTTAGAAGTCACAACGGAGATAATTCCGACAACCGATGAATTTGGAAGTGTGCTTAAATAAATGCGGATTCCCCAAATCCGTACACACGTGACACTGAACGCAGGGCCTTCGACCTGGGAAGTGTGTATTTTTGTTAATTGAATCAACTCACGTGATTTAAATGAGTGTACATTTGAGTTTGAAGAAGGTAAAAAGATGTGAGAAACAATGACTTATGCTGTTTAAATGCTGTACAAAATACTACAGAACTCCCCCTAGAGCGTTAGTTAGGATATGAAAACGTCCGAAAAGAAGACGAATGACATTATTTCAAGTAGTCTGCAAAACGAACAGGTGGTCTGTGCGGTTTTCCGCAACGTGTTTGTGGTGGAGGGACATGAAAGAGTTGCACGTCCTCAGCAGGAGTTGTGGTGTCTGAAAGTGTTTGCGAGGTGTGTGGGATGGATTAGGTCGGAAGACCTGGATGGGAGGAAGAGATGGTCACAGCAATAGGAGGAGGAGGCAAGTCTTTACGGTCCACAGAGACCACTTTTGAGCGGTCAACGCTTACTGAATCGCGAGTGCCGTTACGGCTGATGATAAAATACTTATCTTTGCGTTCGAGCACTCTAAACGGGTCGTCATAAGATGGCTGGGAACTCCCCTTGTGCGTCAGCTCTGACAAACACGAAGGGGCACGTAAGCAAGTCTTCGTGCGCTTGAGTCTGCCTCGGAGTGGTCCTCGTTAGGGTCGGCTTTAACCTGCTCATGGGTAGTTTCAGATGGGTGACGTATGACGTTGGGTCTATCTCGCCAGTCGTTCCAGCATCCGCAAACCTTTCATGTGGTAGGCGTAACGTACTGCTACAGACGAGTTCAGCCGAGGTGCAACCGATGTCCTCCTTGACGGTATTACGGATGCCAAGCAGAATGAGTGGTGGGTTTTCTGACCAGTTTGAGCCAGATGTCGTAGCAAGGATGGCAGTTTTAAGTTGACTATGGAAACGCTCCACTAAGCCGTTTGATACTGGGTGATAGGCGGTTCTTTGGAAGTGTTCACAGCCGAGTAAGTGCTTCAGGTCGCAAAACAGCGTGGATGTGAACTGTGAACCGCGGTCAGTGGTAATGGAATTAGGCACGCCGAAGGAGCATACCCAAGTTTCCACAAACGTCCGTGCGACGTTCTCGGCTGAGCTGTCGCGTATGGGCGTCGCTTGCGGCCATCGTGTGAAACGACCAATGCACGTCAACAAATACGTAAAGCCGTGAGAAGGTGGAAGTGGGCCTACAATGTCAATGTGGACGTGTCTGAAGCGGGCATCAGATACACTGAAAGTGCCAGGTGTGGCTAGGGTGTGGCGGTGTACCTTACTTCGCTGACAGGATAAACAATGCCAGGCCCATTCACGTATGTCCTCGCGCATGGTTGGCCAGACAGAACAGTCGGTGATTAGCTTGACGGTGGACCGGATGCTACGATGAGAGATAGAGTGGAAGTGGCTGAAAATATTTCGCTGGTAATTGGTGGGAACATGAGGTCGAGGTTAACCGGTCGAGATGTCACAGTATATATACATCATGACTTTGCCGATGACGCCAGTACCCGCGGTAACGCGTTAAGGTCGTAGGGTGCACTGGTCGAAACGTCTCGTAGAGGATTAGAGTTTGTGAAATCTCGTTTATTTTCGATCATAACACAAAAAATTTGCCTTTTTTTTCTTGAAAATACAAAAAAGATATCGTTTTCAGAACAAAAACAATTGCGTTTGCCCATGTTTCTCTCTCTCTCTCGAATGTCCCTATTCGCTGTATAATTTGGTTGAGTACGTCATTTATTTACGTATTGATATTCAGCCAGTTTCGTTCTATTTTCTGTCGCATGTCTCATCCGACGCTGGCATGACGTGTGTGGCATCTTCGATCGCGAGTATCCTCGATCTCGTATTGGATGTTGTGCTCGAACGTTCCGTGGATGCCTCGCCTGGAACATTCCTTCTTTTTTCAACGGTTGTTTTGGCACCTTTGAGGGAGGATACCCGAGTGGGAGCTCGTTATGAACTGTGGATATTAGTGCTCCTCCATCTGCGGTGTCTGGGGATTTTCGTACCAATCGCAGGTTGATTGGATATCAGCTGGTACGCCTTGAGCCAGATCAGGTCAAGGATGGCTGGCCCCAGTTATCCTCATCAGGATCGAGGGGTTGTTGACACAGTACTCTTCTAGGGGGGAGCTGTGTAGTGGTCTGGAGATTTCACTGGCCTACCCGCGGTATGGTGTGTAAAATAGTTCCAAAACTCATAGTTGCATATTGTACCTAGGCTATTAAGAAAGCTAGCAAGATGCATGCTGTCCGATTGTTTGTCTGCATGTCATGTGACCGTGGCGCGAACCCGAAGGACACACATGTCATACTCTTCCGGTTTACTCGCTCGTTGACGGCCGGTCTCTAGTCTCTCTAGCTAATTTGCGTGTCGATGCTTTTCATGGCGCTATCGGAGACCACCTGTAAATTTCGTCGAATAAAGATTTGGTCTCTCTCCTCAACGGCCTTTTGCTTTTTGCGTTTGATACTTGTGTACCTGGGGAAAACGCGACTTAGTGCGACGAGCACTAAAGCTCTCCAAGGGGGAATTATTTCATACCCCACTTCTGTCTGCTACCATCCTCAAAATGTCTCAGGGATGTGCTATTAGGGGTCCGATCTGTTGGGGTGATGCGCGATCCGTACGGTTCGTGTGAGTTCTGTGGACGATAAGTCATTCACTTTTCATAGTGAACATTACTATAACAGCCTCATTTATCCTTGAAAAAGTGGGGTTATCCCCTACTAGAGAGAAGCTCATCACGGTCGTTGATCTGAATTTGCTTGTCACATTATTGATGCTACCGGTTCCTGAGGTGCCTTCAGATCCGAGAATCATACGTAACACTCCAATAACGTGTGCAAAGCAGACTTTACCCTTTGGGCTCGTACGTGCATAGTGGACTTCACAAATGCTCACAAAATACACATAAAGGGCACAAGCCTGAAGACAGTGACTACTTGGCTTTGCAAGTTAACATCGATGAGCTGCTTATTTCTCATTATCTAGGCACTGAAATGTGGTCTACCCTTGGTCACATTATTCGACCGTTTGTCCATTTGTGATTGACCCTTATTGTGACAGTGGTCGTACGGAGCCTTTAAACATATGCACTGGTGAATCTGTCACAGAGACTAAAGGTACTCTGGCGGGAACCACAAGGAAGCGCACGAAATAATAGTTTCGGTGAAGATTAATTCAGTTAGCTGTGATTCACCTGCTCGTTTTTTCATACTTAAAGTCAAAGGTCACATTGGCTACTACGTCTATGAAAAGTTTACGCCATGAATGTAAAAGAATAACCTTCTCAATATTTGTGAAGCCACTGAGGACGGATTGCAGTTTTTGAAATCAACTTGACGTTGGAAGTCGTACCGGTTCAACTTCTTTAAATGAGCTGTCAATTGACCCGGTATCACAATTTCCTTCTGGCTCCGTATACCTAGAAATCTTCGCTGTTGTTAAGCGCTTGATTCGGATTTGGCGTTCGCTCGATATCGTTCGTGATGTTCGGCTTTCAGCAAGTATGATGTAGGTAATTGGACATCACCAACCAGATGTACAAATAAAGTTGACTTAACGTTGCATGTAAGCCTAGAAGAATGAGGTACAAGCTATAAAAAAGAACCGTGGACACTACATATATTGTAAAAGACGAACCAACTGGAAGATCATGATCTTTCCATCCAAAGTACTATTTACGTACTCATCGCTAAAATCGCTGAAAGCCAGCCCATATATACACACTGTATCAATATGACCTTGCCCCTTAAGCATTCCGACAAACACCGCGTACACCTGTGTACTGTCATCCACTGTGTTATCAACCCGATAGTGGTTCGTGTTTTACGGGAATCCCTCGGTATTCATTGCTCAGTTGTTTCTGATTGTGTCTAGTTGTAGTGACTGTAATTCATGTCCACGGCTTGTGTGCTAGTGCCAGTATACTACTTGAATAGTCACGTTGTGCACAATACTGATTACATTGGGATTTCGTTGGCCAACGTGTTGCGTTACTAGTACCGCGTGGAAGCTAGACCTGGGTCTGAGATAAGTAAATTTCAGATTACTGTTGCGTATTCTCACCCCCACCGTTAGTCAAACTATGTGCATCAACCTTTCGTTACAGACAGAAATTGTCAAGCTGCAATTATTTATAAATAGCTCCACATTCCCCTACTTCATATTGGTAGACCCAACATGACAGTTAAATTTCATGGTCTGTGGATCCGGTGTGATGGAAACGATTGACCGGGATTGAGCGCAGTTAACCTGATGACCACTGGAGTTGGCATACTGCAATGGACCTTCATGAGTTAAACACATCTTTCGGGTGTACAGGTTCAAGAGAAATTCATTGGCGTGGGTTGGTTGCATGAAAGATTCTAGCTGCTCCAATGGACGTAGCTTTAGGTAACCAATAAAAAGATATATCTTTGTAAATATGTGAAGTGACGCAAACTTAAAACAAACTGAAACAAACTTGGAGAAAAATTACTAACGAAGCAACGTTCATTGACTATAATTTCTGCGATTATGATGACAACAGCTACTGGATAAATGGCTTTAAATTTCTGAAGCAAATCATTAACTTACCAGTGATTAGGTTTTAGATAGCACCAAAATTCTACGGTATCCTCGAGTAAACTCGAACACCAGATGATAGAAAACTTATAATAACGGGAGTAACGGTTTCAACAAATTACTGGCATAACATGACCACAGTCGCCAAATTTTGAAATTGGGGAAGTCAGTACAGATGTTGTTTCATTCAAATTCAGTGTGAACACTACCGCAGGTGGTCAGGAAATTCTCAAAGCCACAGCTCATGTTACAACAATAACTGATCATACTCGACTTGCGCACTTTATGCACATGTCCACTTCTCTTACCGGTTGCCCTTCAGAACCATTGTTTAAAATGGATCTGTGTGTTGCCTGGGTTGCAAAATTCGGCCTATGAACACACTGTTTACTCTTATGTTCTCATCACTGTATCTTCTCTAAGCGAATGCACTCTTCAACCATCATTAATACTTGAATAGGAACGCACTGTCAGTTATTATCCGGATTTATGGTGTAGCTCATCCTGAAAAGTTACACCATCATCACGCTGTGAAACGCAAGAGAAATGTGTATTCGGACTTTCGACTATTTTCTCAACGAATGAATCAGGATAACATTCTACCACTCACCTTGAAACGGAACCCAAGTAAACACTGCTTCCACTCACCGGTCAGCTTACGATTGGCAATTAACTAGGTGTCTTCCAGCAGTAATAACATAAATGCTTGGTTTTAATTTTCCCTGAGATTTCTGAGTGTTAAGTAATATATCGCGAATCTCTCTAAGAAATCATAGAGATCACAATGAATGGTTTCAAGTTGCAAACATCTCTGCTTCTACAGGATATAATGAGTACTTTGTACAGTTGTTTCGATACCAACTCAAATGAGACAAATCGAACTGAAATGTTCCAAACCGTCTTGCACTGTGAACAACTAACTTTCTACCATAATTTAGAATTCACAGTGGTGTACAAAGCACATTTTTAATGATACCATCAGCCTTCATCATTCATCACATTGTGGAGACCATAGTGAACCATCACGAGTTTATAGTTCACATGCATACCACATGGTGCAACCGTTAATATTGTAGCGAGAAGGCGTCCAATAAAGCACAATCGTTATTGTCCAAATCGCCAGTCACATGCAACGCGCGCTCTCTCGTTTATGAGTCGTAATTCCAACCC
>QNGE01004252.1:12080-24442 GCA_008508345.1 Paragonimus westermani
CGGCATCCGATTCGGATTAGCCTGTCACAGTGACCGAAGCCAAAGGACGCCTGCGCTTATCCATCACTGCAATTGGCTTGCGCTGCACCAATTGCAGTTCTACCAACACACCACGTATCCAGTGTAAACCCGAATGAATAAGACTGGGAGGTGTGCCAGTGGGGCCTTTGTGTCCAGCCGGCCAATGCTGGTTAGCCACTTGATTGGTTAATAAGGAAAGGAAACTCTTATCTCTCGGAAACCAAACAGAGAGAGGCTGCAGTGACGAGATCTACAATGAGAAGAAAGATTTTTGAAGTGGAATACAAGGAGCGTTGCAGTATAGGAGTGCAGGTTAGTGCAACCTAAAGAAGATATATATATATATACCATATCCTGCACATGTATGTATGGTACACATTTCCGACTGCTTGATCAATTAACTATATATCCGGTCTGATACGGCCAGAAATTAAGACTGTCAGATTACTGCACCGATGAGCTCAATGCGGTCATCCCTCCGAATGCGGGATTTCCCATATTAAATCCTCGGTTATGTACTGTAGCGTCGCAACGAAGAGAAGAGGAACACAAGCTGGAATATACCATGTGAAAGCTCGTTAGATATAATTGCCTAATTTTTATGCATATGGGAGCACGCAGCCATAAGCTAACCGTCACGATATACGTGTGCATATGTCAATACCGATTCTTACGTAACACAAACGCCCTGTGCCCTATAGGGTTGGCAGCATTCGTGTCGGATCAGCCTGTCATAGTTACCGAAGACCAAAGAGGTTTGCACGTAACGCTCATAACAAGTTGATAGCCCACAGCCAATAATGGATCCACAGGAATAAAACAAAGAACCGCAAGGGTGAAGACCTGTGTGGTGCAGTCGGACAATACTGGTTAGCCAGATGGTAGGCTAGTATGAAACTGTAACAACCATCTCTCAGAGGCAAAAGAATGGAGAGAGTCCAACCTTGGGATCCGCGCTAGGAGGAAGGACATTGAAAGTGTAAGGCAAGAAATGGTTCAGTATAGAAGTGAACATTATTGCGCTCCAAAGGAGATAGGGGAGAAAAGTACAAATTTAGAGCTGGATCAAAAACTGAACACAATCCTTGTCATATAGTAGGTCAACGAATTTGAGGAAATAGAAAAGTAGAGAGCCACCATGACCCATGTTTCTGGAAATTATAGCGGATAATGCAAACGACAGGACTTACTTTAGTCTAACGTACCTGTCGCCGACAATCAACTACGAGAATATTGACAACCTAACAATTCGTTGGCGGCCGCGTTTAGCTTAACGCCATACACCATGCCCACCACACAATCCAAGTCACGACAACGCGAATGTCGCTCGTCGAACCCTGAGACGTCTATCCAGATCGTCTTCTCCAGACCGTCCCCTTCAAGATTAAGTCCTCTCAATATCCAAAATAGATATCACAAGGCGGAAGGCTCATCTGGATAAAACACGTATATTTCCCATTTACACTACGAAGATGTTGCCTATCCGACTTCAGTTAACCGTACAGTAGCAGCTTCGGAATCCGTTCGTCGCCCACCCTACGGTAGTGTGCAAGTCAACGAATCCGACTGAACAACAGCATGGTTTCAGTCCTGACCGTGGACATTTGCCGAAGTGTTTCGGGGTTCAGAACCATGGTCGACAACTGACTACTCATTGCATCTGGATGCTGCTCGGATATGACGCGTTCCACTGATACAGTCCTCAAGTTGTACTCACATACAACAACGTAGACGGCACAGTTGGGCAGTGAACAAGTGGGTCGGTTTTCTTTTTTAGGCCACGGCTCTCCCGGAAACGTATTTCAACACATCTGAAAACGACGCAGAACAGTGCAACTCACAGCCGGTGGATATCAACAGATTGCCAGTTAGGTAACAGAAGTCTACTCAGTCATCCACAGTGAAAACACTGATACGGACCGCAGATGTAGTTGCAGCAATTCCGCCAGAACAGATTGAGAAAAATATATAATGTCTTGTCGGTGTCGAAATACAAACCGAATTTCGATGTTGCAGTCACAGAAGCTGTGGCCAGTAGCTGAAGTTGATCTTCGCTGTGAGCAAATAATGCATTACTATCTGCAAACAACAGCACGCGCTCTGTCGAATCACAGGAACGATTCGGGATACTGAAGAACTGAAGAGTGCGCAAACGGTCGTCCACGTGGTGTTGCATTTCAACACCATCCTCCCACTTCTGAAGAAGTGTTCGTTTCGCAAAAATTATAAAATTCATACAGTCGCAACTGACGGACAGCCTTGGCTCATCACAGTGACAATGTCCACATCATCAGAGGTAGAGCCACACGAATGCGGTTTCGCTTTCGTACCCACAAACAGTATTCTGGTTAAATTAACAAGGTGACTCGGACATCCAAACTAACCGAAAATTGTCCACAGTGTCTGATGGCACACAAAGCCAAATGTCCCGATGCAATCTGAAAGCAGGATATATACTCACAACACCACCACTGGATTCGTCTAGCAATGTACATCATGCTGATCGTGCTGTCACTATTCCGGAATTCACAGTGCTCCAGCAAATATTCCACATTGGGTCGGCTCTTCGAGATCTTTGCCAACACCTCTCCAGTGCAAATCAACAGATCGGTACACTGGTGAATGTCGGCGTTTTGTTTGTCCAACTTGCCCTTAAGCAATGTTTCGATCACGGCCTTAGTGAAATCTTGAGAGACACTGCCTGATCCCAAATCGACCAAACCAGCTGGAAAAAGCCACGTTCCAAATCTGGGACAACGTGCTTCAAACGATCCTCTGATAACCCACTCTCGTACTTGTCTAATACATGCCTGTAACTCTGTCAATTCCAAGGCAAGAGCAAGTGAAGCTTAGACATCCTACTGTGACAGGCTATTCACGGTCATCCAGTCAACGGTAGGCAGCCGGTTTAGCAGGCTACCACACCAACCGCATCACACTCTCCCGATGTTCCCCTGTTGAATGCACGGACAACCGGAGTCGTCGTCAATCACTAGTTTAGTAGATTACACGGACAGACCAAAAAACGTTTTGACTGAATGACAGAACTCCGTGTGTTGTCGACAGTCAGCGTAAACCTGCATCAACTCATCCTGATTTATCCACAAATCGTCCTTGACTCAACCAAGCAGTTCAACCAGTTGACGACGAACACTGGGGAGCATGATACACGATGGATCTGGTTTTTGTTACACTCCCACCAACGTGTCTGACTCAGAAGCGTGTCCAGCGAGACAACAGTTTAGACGGTTCAGATAAAAATATGTGGAGTAGCACCTGCAGGTCTGGTGGATACCGAAGCCTCCCTAAGTGTAATCGGCACACACACAGTACGCAGACTGTCGGGCTACAGCGAAAACCGTGTTGTCAACGCATCCTTACGGTCAGCAGTGACCAAATGCCAACAGAGGGCAGAACCGTTGCTCAGGTTAAAATAGCCGGATGCCATATAGAGCACAGTTTTCTGGTGAGCCCCAACTTCCCATTCTGTGTTGTAGTGGGATGGATCTTTTAGGCCGTCTTAGGTTCACACTGGATTTGCACAGCCTTAAGCTAAGGAACCCGTGCGGCGCCACTCATTTGACACCTATGTCTAGAACTCCACCAGAAACCGACAACAGTTCCATGCTCGTAGACAGTCGGATGCAAGAGGGCGTCCAACAGTCGCCGTAGCTCGGTGAACGCCTGGAGCCAGTGACTCGGAAATCCAACTCATTCGGCAGTGATGGCTTACTCGGCACATAGGCGCAGTGAATAAACATTGACGACCCATTTAGATTACTATTACACACAGCAACCACAAATATTGTCTTCCGGTAAATCATAGGTTCGTGCCACATTGTCTGAGAAACCCCATGCAATGGGAAGCGCAACGTACCATATGGTAAACTGCTTTTGTCTGGCTGCTCTCCTTGCGCCTATCTCACTTTCTGCACACTATGCACACGAGAACGTCTGGTGGACAGGTTCAACTGTCCGTGGACCTACATCCAAATATCGGATAGATCAGTTACGTAGGTGTGCTGGATTCTTCACAAAAGTTCACAACCCATGTGATCGGTTTCACATAACCAAATCTTATGGGTTGGACTGAGTTGACGCTGATGTGTACCATTCCTTACTCTACAGATTCATTGTGCCCGCAAAATCCGCATGACTATATTATGCTTAGTCTGATAATGAAACAAAGAGAACAAGTTTGTCTGTTGTGTGTTTCTTCTCGTGATTACACTAGGTGTGTACCCAGTATTCTTCGATATGTTTGAACCTGGAAGGACCGGAGTGGTAATCCCCCGGATCAAAATAGGGCGTAAACCTGTCCCAACGACAATGTAACAGAAAAGGCTAGACTCGTTGGTACACCACTGTGTGTACAGTCTTGTAGTCTCACATGCAAGTTGCCACTCTTCCATTAATTCCACAATTAGCGGGTACTTAAATGTCTGGATTTACTCAATAATATTTAGTTTTGATATGAGTGAATCCCCCGGGCTCTTGCTTCTGTCTGTTGTCAATCTATGCGTTTTTCTTAAGGTCTGCACTAGGAATAGAGGTATAGTGTTGTAGTTGCCGTGCGTATGGCCATTGGCCTCTCATCCATCACTTGAAAACTCTATGGGAATTTAAAAAACCTGCGTAAACACGGCCGGAGATTCTTATATAAGATGGGTCCTTGAGTTCAGCGGAAGACAATCTTCCACAGGATCACTACCGTTCGAGGGAAGAACTAACCATACTCTGCATACGCATCCTGTTTTATACGGGTTACGTTTTTCATTGAAGTGCAAATATTTATACACACATCAATCTCTTTCCTTCCTAGTAGGTACCCTGAATCACAGGCGTCGGATGGGAGTGGTTTTACAGTGGTCAAACACCAGTTGCTTAGTAACCTCTGTAAATGCAAGCGTACCTCATTAAGTTATCAGTGATAACAAAAATGAACAGATACATCCGAAGAGTTGCTGAATTCGAACAACTTACGGTGATCGAAGAATTCGACTCACAAGTAGTCTGGATGACTACCATAATATTCCAAATTAATACTGTCCTAGAAATAGGGAGGTCGCAGAGTCACCATGGTCTGTTGGGTTGCAATCGGAGCCACGGTGATGTTCCTAGTACGGCGAGGCTAAAAAACTGTCTGAAACATCCGTGTAGTATCGTCTAGCAGACCGGTGTGCAGAAATTTCGTAGTGCGATTCATGATAACTTTTTGGCAATTTGAACATATTGTGGTGGATTGTCAGGCCGGAGGTGCGAGTTTTCGANGTGTTGCGGGTTGGAATTATGACTCATAAACGAGAGAGTGCGCGTTGCATGTGACTGGCGATTTGGACAATAAAGATTGCGCTTTATTGGACGCCTTCTCGCTACAATATGAAAAGTGGAGAGAAAGCGTCGTTGTGCAAATGAAAGTATCTTTAGTTGGCAAAAATTGCTCTACAGCTTTGAATTATATGAACTGTATATCATCCGCAATTGATCGCATCCGTCACGTCCTCATAGATTTTTCAGTTGGTCCATTTAGAAAAGAAGAATTAGACTGGAGTTTTGCTCTTGTTAGAGCTCACCACCACTGCATATCCTTAACATGAAACTCTAGTCTAATGCTTCTTCTCGAAAGGGGCCGACTGTAAAGTCCACAGGAATGCGACATCTTCGATCAGTTGTGGCTGCTGTTCAGTTCATACGTAAAGCAACATCTCGTACTCCTCATCAATTGTGAATTAGTCCCTTTCAACAGTTGCGTCTGAAGAGCATATAACAAGAACAAAAGCTTAGCGGTTAGTAAGCTGAAAACTCAAGTTGGACACTTAATTTTTAATGCACCCTGTCCATAGGGTTGTCCTTTATTACAGAGCTGCATAGTTTAAAAAACTGGCCGTTCTGAACATATTCCGTGATTCTGTAAATGGAATCACCTTCAAGAGCACTGGTTCAAAAACTGAGACGACAATACGCCATCCGGGTTGTGGAAATAAAACATAAGTTTTGAAATTTTGTTTGGACTGGAATTTTGCTTGAGCGGTGAGCAGACAGTGGTCTTGGCCAGACAGGTGACCCCCTACCTCAGAATGCCCCGGCCATACGCTGAGCGATTCATATTTCTTAATGACAAGACATCTGAATCCGCAAACACACCTCAATCGTACAGGTAGGCATAATTCAAGGAACGTAAGGCACGTGCCAGTTGAGCGAAAGGATGTGAATTTTTGGTACAGACTGCACTCCGGACATCGAATATAAACCGGACATCCAATCAGATTTGAAGTTTCACGAGAGCGCCAGAAAGGTTGAATGTCATTCCAGATGGTAATGACTGAGGTGCTTTAACCATTTGGAACGTACCCTACGACAAGTAAAATAACGTAGGTTTATTATGCAGCACCAAGTCAGGCTAAAATGCCTACCTCGGCACATTACACCTGATGTTAGCAGTTTATAGCAGCTTCACGTCTAAAACGTATTACGACCCCGTACGGTGGTGCTCAAGAAATGACTCCCACTTCTCAGCGGATTTAGGATATTGTGGTTTTCGAAAGTAGTCTCATTTTGCCGATCGACATTGACCGTATGCGTCATGTGATTGTGTAATCAAGTTTAAAAGGCGAAAGGTCGCTATCGATTGTTTGCAGACGAAACAAATAAGTGAATGTCTCGATCTAAGTTATGTTCTGTCCAACTACACCATATATTCATTTTATTAATAATTGTGAGTAGATGGTCTGTAGTAATTTCAATGAGAGTGAATAAATTTGAAGAAATCTTACAGCACCTGTCCAGCGAAGTGGTTGAAGTGTACAACGGTAGGTCTGTCTATCTGTGTATGGAATAATCATTAAAATACATTGTTAAGATACATGACAGTAAAGTGCATTATTTAGATGGTAGACAATAAGCATCCTGTTTAGTACAATCACTTCTCATTTTAAACCAACTGAAGATACAAGGTTGATAAAACGAAAAATGCACAGGACTCCTGTTATGATACACAGTCGCCCAGTCACAGTGAACTTAGTTAGAGAACAGGAAAGTCGGCTGCTGTGGAAGGGCGGATATCTTGCGGGATACCATCAGCTTAAAGCATACTTTTGTGCCTATCGCTGACCCTAATGAGCCCCGTAAAATTATACGGCTTATCATACCTTACTGTACTTCCTTTTTATTCCACAAATAACATGGATATCAAGTGTTTGTTGTGATCACCCTTGAAAACATGATTAGTGTGTACAATAAGTTGTGAAACTTCGAGAACACCTCGGTAGTGCAATTCAAGTCACGTGACGTCAGGTTGATTTCAGTTATAGTTACACCATGCAGCCAGTGTCCATGTCGACTGAAAGTATCCTCGTGGTTGCTAACAGTCTGTTGTCTTACCTCAACATCTTAGATGAAAGAGTGTTTAATCGGGAATTTCGGCAAAATGCGCGTCGTCAGCCACATCGTCACACCAGTGTTTGATGCCCATCTCTAACTATCATAAGTCCTTCGGAGGAAAATCGTGTGCTAAGATGAATCGTTATCGCCTGTTTACATTCAGCACACAGATGTCGTACAGTCCTGGTGTACGCAAGCAAGATTTTTAACCCGCCCCAGTTGGCCTATCCCTCACACTACTTCCAACACTCTAAGTAGCTTCTTAACCCATCAGTTTTACTTACTGATCGTTGCCAAAACTGTTGTTTTGACTTTGGCATGGGCGTCCCTCACTGACAAGCAAAGTCATCTACCATATCGACCACGTTAATGAGTTTTCACTCTTCTAAAGGAACATCCGCTTACACTCGAGTTGTTCTGCTAAGGACAAAACAGAGCATTTATTTCTTCATATTTCTCCACTCAGAAGTAATGAAAGATGGATAGTTTGATGAACGAACTACATGCTTCATATCTCTGTCAATGGTGTGCATTCCGTGAAGTCATAACCATGAGATGGGTTCATCGCAACTATCTTCAACAAGAAAAACAGTAAATCGGATGTCAGACATGACAATACAGTACAGTCATCGACGTTTGAGGGCCCACGGGAAGGCAAAATGTGTATCAATCAAGAGATGTTACTTGAGCGGTGGATGCTCTCTCGTTCAGAAATTATAACCTGGCCGTAAATGATCCAGATAGATGGAATAACACTGATGACTGGTGGTAATTGATATTAAGTTCATAGGGACAATAGAGACGTCAAACAACGTGAAGAAAAGAGGTGACCCATAAGTAAAATCCTGCGGGGTCAGTTGAAACACGGCAGATTTTTTCCAAACAGTGAAAACTGAACTTGTCATCGTTTAAATTAGTTACTCGCGGAATCGTCAAATGCGGATGAGCCATCACTTACTTTAATCAACGCTTCTGGTTTATTTGGTAAAGTCACCCGTTGACTCATCTCCACCTTACTAAGTGCTTGGACTGCAAATTTTTTTTACCCATATACGTGTGATAATGTGGTGAATGGTCAAGACGGAGATGCGGGTGCTCCAACTCTCGGCTGTATACATCGACGAGGTGGCAAGTTACGTCCGAAAGCCCACACGATCGCGCGTGTGGCGTAGTGTAAACAGCGTGTTGCAAAATAAGAATTGTGCTTCATTGGTCACATTTTCGCTGCAATCTGATGCCAGTAGGCCATAACTGAAGATTATGAGGGTCCGCTTTTGTCACTTCTGTGGTAAGCCCGGACATTACACTGAAATACTAACTAATCATTTATACGACGGAATCTCAGTAGGAATATGTGCCAACCTTGGACTTGCCCAATTCGTCTGCTCTATTTAGACCACACGAATGTCCTGAAATACCTGAGGTTGATCGTGTCAAATACGCACAACTTAGGAGACTGTAGGGAATGAACCCAGTATTTGTTTATTCATTGATATCCTTTTAACTGAAACTTTATGAAAAGAATTATAAGTATTTGAGGACACTAACTCTCTGCTTCCCTACCGTCCAACATTCACATCTGATTCGTACAGCTACCAGACGAATGGACCANATCAGTAATGTAGAGTCGATTAACAGGTTGCTCACTATTCAGCACATATACTGACTGCGTTCGTTTGATCTGTGGTACTGTCGATGAACACTACAAAATGCTCGAATGTCTCTATTCAAGATGGTCCCGGTAACGTAGAAACTAATCACACGAACTTTCTACTGATTGCTCAAATAGTATGGTGTGATGGTTCCCAAATAAAGTGGTCATTAGTACGTCAGCGGAATGGAATACGAATCGGTGTTATGATGCTCAATATTACAAGATCAGCTAAGTACGACAGACACAAATGGTTGTGATTGTTTTTGAAACATTGCAGAGTCATTAGTCAGTATCTGTTTTGATTACTGAAATGTCTTTCCACCCGATCTATAACCCACGGCTACGACCAAGTTAGGGTAAAACCCTTGATCAGTCAGGTTGGAGTTTTCGTAAATTAAAATGGTCCAACTTGTGCCTCAATCATCAGATGTGGCCGCCAAAACAGCCTTTCCGAAGATAAAATCAGGAAGCAAGTGTGAGTGGTATTCAAGTTATATCCACCAGATTCCTAATCAATCGTCCGTACATCCCATCAGATCTCTCTCGAGAGTTTGTGTTGTTTGTAGGAGCTAACTACTTCACAGCGAGTTCACAACTGATTCAGCACCTTTTGTTTGCACACCTATTGCTAACAGTATAGTCGATGTTTCAGAAAGAATGAAACACAGAAAATTTCGGTGAATATCATTTCAAGTTTTGTTTGAATAATTCTCAGATTGGTCGTATCAGCCGCCGCTAGTCTGTAGGGAATGAACCCAGTATTTGTTTATTCATTGATATCCTTTTAACTGAAACTTTATGAAAAGAATTATAAGTATTTGAGGACACTAACTCTCTGCTTCCCTACCGTCCAACATTCACATCTGATTCGTACAGCTACCAGACGAATGGACCACCTGATATTGTAGATGAATTGAAACAGAACCAACCAGTCAGTGGTGTTAGAGCATAACTGTACGGGAGTAGTCAGTTCTTGAGATAAGCCACATTCAAAGTAACTTCATGACAAAAATGTACACACTGTTTCCTGGTTCTCATTACAGCCGATATTTACGTCTCCGTTGGATACTATACATGGTTTGAAGCGTTTGATGTGTGCGCGTTGCATCACAGAGTATTTGCGTTCCCGTTGAGTCAGAAGGCGATGGTAAGCTACATAGTTCGCTTTTCTCCTACGAAATTGTTTATAATTCACTGTGTAATTCAATAGGTTGGTCAACTAGGAAGATAACGCATGGGAAAGTAGATAAATAGGAAATAATCATGCGTAAAGAGATTTACACATTGTGGCATCACACTCTGTCTCCCCCCAAAGAAAACGACGATATATGTGAGTTAATCTATAACGCGTTCAAGCGCAGAAGCATGCAAGCAATTCGTCGAATTATTGTCAGTCTCTCAGTGATCAATATGGAGTAATATTATTACATTCAACTCACTGAAATGATTCAACACAAGTCAGGTTCGTTTCTGCAAACGCGGATGTATTGTATCCGCTTGACTTTTCTAGAAAAATTAGATGCATTTCTATATGACGTATAGCAGAGTTCTTGGAATCTTTTCGGCGGTGTGATTCGGAAGTTTCTGCCAAGCACATCAAAACTTCTGTTATTTGGTTGGCTTTATTGGCACACAAGTTACTTATAATTAAATGAAAATATCAATGAAAATAAGCGTATACATAACAAGTAAATAGGGATGTACCAAATATAAGCTAATAATAATCTAGGTAACCAGGTGTTTGTACTTGTCGAAAGGCCGTAGAAATGATTGTTGTGGAACATTGACTGAACAAGCGGATGGATAAGTTGATATGAAAGCAATTCTTGACTTGCAGTTCTTTTGCTCGGTAGAATTTCACTAGCAGGAGTCGAAATCCTCGCAATGCGACCGTTCCGTTTGTGTCATGTTGTGTGATTTCCGTTTCATACCTTTAATAGCGTGTATGGCCTGATGGCTTTTTGGTTTGGTAATGTTCGTGACGATGAACGGGATTATGTGGGACCATGTAGAATAATCCTAAGCCGACTGTGTATGTAGGTCATACATCGGCCAACAGCCTAGTAGTTGACAATTAATCTGCTCTTCTTTTCTGCAACTTGGGTGTCTGTGGTCTTCTATCCATTCTTTTCTTTGGCTTTGTCGGTGTATTGTATGATGAATGGTCTGCCTGGCTTTCCACAGTTCAATGAGAATTCCGTTTTCATCATTATCTTCTATGGAATTCACTAACCTGCACTTCTATACTGCAACGCTCCTTGTATTCCACTTCAGAAATCTTTCTTCTCAGTGTAGATCTCGTCATTGCAGCCTCTATCTGTTTGGTTTCCGAGAGATAAGAGTTTCCTTTTCTTATTAGCCAATCAAGTGGCTAACCAGCATTGGCTGGCTGGACACAAAGACCCAACTGGCACGGTCCTATTCCTTCGGGTTCACACTCGATATGTGGTGCGTGGGTGGAACCGCAAATGGTGCGAAGCAAGCCAATTGCGGTGCTAGTAAACTTCAGGCGTCCTTTGGTTTCGGTCACTGTGACAGGCTAATCCCTTCACGGTGAGACTGGACCTTGACGTGGTGTGACGGCTTGCGCATCTCGATGACCTTTTGGGCTAAACTGGACAGAGTTACTCATACCAGGCAGGCCAATAGGTAGAGGTATGACAAACCACAGTCTCCTGGTCCTCCAGGTTGGGGGTTGGAAGATGGTTGGCATCTCTTCCTGAAAAACGTACCATTCCTGCCTTGCGGTAGAGGCTATTGAGCCAAAGGCTTTGCTTGAGAACCCTAATCGTTCTCCTGCCTAGGTCTGGGCGTCCTGGCAGTATCTCAGCCCACACACAACCATGAATCTCCATAACATAAACAATTCCATACTGCATCGGCCGTCTGCATACAGCAGGGTGGATAGGCGAAAACATTCTGATCCCTCCCCCACTGTCTTATCAAATTTAGCTCTCAAGCCCCTCCCGATTCCCAATTCTGATAACGTCTCTCCAGGTCCGACAACAGGTATAATTAATCATAGCAACACTGTGCCGATGAGTCCTAGCTCTCGCCAAACAGTCTCAGACCTCCCTCGTCCTGTTCTCCGACCTAGAATGCAAATTAATATAAGCGCCTTCAACGTTCGTACTCTAAAACCGATAGGTCAACAGGCTGCTCTCGCACGAACGTTAGATTCGCTGCATATCGATGTTTTTTGTATCTCAGAGACTAGAATCCACGACAGAAGTCAACGTATGGAATTAACAGCACCTGCACTTTCTACCCGATACTGGTTATACACTGCAGGTGACTCTCCGGCCGC
>QNGE01004252.1:26472-65257 GCA_008508345.1 Paragonimus westermani
GTCGTGTATATAAGACAACGGTGAGGACCGTATTACTTCGCGGCAGCGAAACCTGGCCGCTCAGAGAAAGAAGACGTGAACCGTCTTCAGGTATTTGACCACCGATGTCTGCGTTCGATCGCTCGTGTCGGGTGGCACCAGCGTGTAAGCAACGAACAGGTTAGAAAGCGGGTGTTTGGTAGTGATTGCCAAACGAGTTCCTTCGTCCAGTCGCTACGTTTGAACAGACATAGATGGTTAGCTCGTGTAGTAACGATGCCAGCTATTCGTCTTCCACACCGAGCACTGTTCACTGACACTGCGACCGACTGGTGTAAGGTGTGAGGTGGACAAATAATGACCTGGCGTAGGGAAATGAAGTCGTTCACCAAGGGGCCACTGGCCACTGTAGATGGAGTTCATTTGCCGGACTGAGGCCCTCGCGACTTACAGAGTCGGTGGTTGGGACTCTAGGTGAGATGGCGGCTAATCGAGCTCGGTGGCGTGAATGTTGTCGTTGTTTGTCCGAGTAGTTTGTGAAGTGAGTACATCTAATGACGCGGGGCAATGGAAGCCGTAAGCAAGCTGTTTCACTGATGACGCCTTACTTTCACTTGCAGCTCAGTTGCTTGGTTGCAAGGTGTAGGCACCTTGATGTTGAATGTTTGAATATGGACCTAGTTATTTTCAGTAGTTAGGTCCCTTCCCGTCCCCTTCTTTTTTCTTCTCCCTCTCTACATAGGGTATGCTGTTTCTTCATGGTTGTGTGGCAGTTAAGCATTAGTGTGAACCACTGATGTATTGTTGTCTATGATGATGATGTTAATGGCAGGTTAATCCGAATCCGATGCCGCCAACCGTGTGGATGTGAGACAGGATGGTACAGACACCAGCTGTGTCAGACGGGCTAGACCTAACCAACCAGCCCTATCGGGCGCTCAATGTACACGGGCGTTTATTTAGGACACGTCAAAGTCCGGAATGTAGGCTAAAAAGACATGAAGCCTCAGTCATAAGCATCCGATCAAGAGGACACCTAGAAATACCCCCTAGTGAATTTACCGTTGAGAATTCGCAAAAATTGGGCCTTGGTTGTACGGACTAAACGATGTAGTGGTCCAGCAAAGGAATCTGTCTGCCCGAGCGCGTTGTGCTTAGTGGTGGTGTGGATTTGATGTTTACGGAGTACTGTATCTTGGACAGGTCGTTAGCAGTAGAATATTGTAAACTTGGGGTTCCGTGTTTCGTCGAATCGCTATATGCTGGTTTTAGACGGTCAACTGAGACGCTTCGAGTTCTCTTGGAAAATTCAATAGCGAAATATTTACCTCACCGGGCTGTGATGAGAAATGGATCATTGTAAAGTGGATTTCCCGACTGGTCCACAACGGACAAAAATGTGTGTTGGTTAATTGCGGTGGAACATAAGAGTTTGTCTACAGATGGTGAAGCAGTGTATCGAAGTTTTGCCATACAGGAGTTTAACTTCATTAGGTAAATAACTTGATCATAAAGGTTATTCGGATTCGGAACAAAAAATGGCCCTGGAACAGGTAGTATGGTCTCCAAAACTGGCTATGCCGGAGAACAGTGGACAATGGATAGGATCATTGTGCGGGGATTCATTAAGATAAGCCAGAATGTTTCGAACCAATCCGTATTGCATTTATGAGTCATTATTTATGAGTAATTAGATGACTGTTAAAGCGTCTAACAAGACCATTTACCATTGGGTGATACGCAGTAGTGCGAATATGTCTACAGCCGATGGGTTTTGTATTTTGGGATAATTCGGATTTGAAAGCAGAACCTCGATCGGTAAAAACTGTGGACGGCATTGCAAACTTCGAGACCCAGCGTGAATTAAAACACGTGCGACAGTGACGGTAGTAGTATCTGTTAATCAGAATCGCTTAAGGCTAACGGGTGAAACGATCCACACAATTGAGAATGTAAGAATTACCGCTGGATATAGACAGTGGACCAACGTCAATCGAGTGCGGTGAAAGTCCCGATGGTAGGGTGTGTATGCCGAATTACTTCAGAATTCTGACGAGAGATGCCGCTTTTTGTTTAACCTCTCATCTCTTTGTTCATATTCGATCACACAAAGCGCTGAACCAGTGGTACTGTGGTGCGAATTCCTGCGTGTGACATATCGTGTAGAGCACTGGAAACCTGTCGTCACGTGGCCGACGGCCTTAGCGGTCGTGGTATGGCATTGGAAGTGTTACAATCAATATTACTGGATAAGTATGCATGGGAACCAACTGAATGTTGGGTGAACATTGGACTGTAGTCGAAGCGGTTAACTATGGCTCTTCTTTCAGTAGCCCCGACAATTTAGCGAAATCCACAGTAGATGAGATGTCGATTGAATCCATGTCTGGACGTGAGAAAGCATCGACAACATTGTTCTGAATACTTGGATTGTTTCGAATATCGTTGGTGAATAGGGTAATATAATGTCGTTGGCGTGATTCCCAAGGTGACCATCTATCTGTTTTTGCCTTAGCGGCCTCCATTGGGGGGTTTGTGGTCCGTATAATCAGAAAACTGCCTGCATTCTAAGAGGTGTCAGAAGTGACATACTGCCCTGTAGATTGCTAACAATCCACCTACAAATGTGTTATAATGTGATTCAGCAGACGAAAGCTTGTACCAGAAAAATCCGAACGCCTATTGGAATTTAAAAACAGTTTGTTATAAGACTGCACCAGCCGTCGCATTGGAGATTTCAACGTTGAAAGATAGCACACCGTTGGCTTGTAAATGAGACAACATAAGATTTTCTGTGACAGAAGCTTTTACTTTCTCAAAAGTAGTGATATCTTGATCTGATATGCTATGTTTCAAGATTACCAGCTAACAGGCCTACTAGCGGCTTCAATAACGACAAAGCTTCAGGGATGAAGTAGTGGTCGTTTGTAAAAAGCTTCTTAATTGTTGGAATGAGGTAGAACAAGGGAAAACTCTGAAGGATTTAAGTTTGTTCGCAGCTGACGTGATTCAGTGTTTATCGATGATGTGACTCAGAATTGGAACAAAACATATATTTCTGAACATTGATTTTGCCGTCGGGATATTGTAGTGGAGTGTATAACAAGTTTAGTCGTTCTATTTGTACCTCCTTGGAGGCACTGAGAACTCAAATGTCATCCAGATAAGTAAAAACGAAAGATAAATTTGAAAAAACTTGGTCAAAGAACCTTCGGAGTGCTTGTGCAGCATTGCATAGACCAAGAGGCATGCATAAAAATCCAAACGTACGAATGGAGTAGGTATTACGGTTTTATGAAATTCACCAAATGGACGGGTATCCGGTGATAAGTATGAAGGATGTCTATGTGTGAAAAAATTGTGCAACCATGAAGATTGAATAGAAAATCATGGACTATGTTATCACATATTTATCGGATAGAGTTCTATTACTCAACACACCCTAGTCACCATATAGTTTGCAGTCAACAGTGATTTTTCTCCTAGCCACGTGTAGTGATGATGATTATGTTTTTGGATAGTCGAAAGATTCCGAATTGAAATCCTTCTTTGGCTTTGACATATCTGTCTGGTGTTAATGGAAGAGGTCGAACGAAAACTGGATTACCATGAGTAATCAAGGAATGGCTGAACGTGTGTTTGAGACATGACATGAAAATTCAACATTGTTATTTTAAAAAATTTACGCGAAAAGTTTGTACAAACTAAACCATTCGGTGGCGAAAGTATCAAGGGTTGTACAGAACTGGTGAACATCGACTGACTCTTGAGTGACAATTGAGTGTCAGCGGTAAACAGACGTTTCTGTTTGAAATCAACCCATAAGTTATGCTGAATGAGGAATTCGGCTTTCAAAATGTCCACGATAGCGAAAGCCCATCTTTGTTCATGACGTAGGCTAACGTTTATTAGTGATGACCGTTGTCCGTAAGTGCGGATAAGAGTGTTGTTGGCTGTCGTAAGTGAGAAGTTGAACGGGTTGCGTGGCGCGTGTGTTCCGGAGTATGGGATAACACTGATTTCGGCTCCAGTGTTCACGGAAAAGTAAAGCCCTAAGTGTTTATCTGATATCACTAGGCGGGGAGTTGATACTTGTTGACCTTGGACTGTACTCGTCTCTATGGTCCTGATGACTCGTTTCATACAAGCCCATTTGAAATCGTATGGTGGAGTACATTTGCGTGCAAAACGGCCAACTGTTCGATGACGTCAACAAAATCTAATATTTCGACGTGATGACAAAGATAGGAAATGCTAACAGGAGTGACCCGTAGTGAAATGATTAAGTTCAGTCGCTTGAGACAAACGTAGCTGACTAACTTGTTCAATGAGAATGGTGAGCTGTTCATGAAGGTGATCGTTTGATGGGGCTGGCTGAATGGAGTTAAATTCAGACATTTGTACCTCTGGACTTCTATCGACCATGCTGACAATTTGAGCTATGAGCACGATATCGGAAGTGAATACCAGAATGCATTGCACATAGGCGGGCAGGCGTTCAAGTGACACCCGTGCAAACAAAACATCATCAAGTTTTGTTTGTGCAGGCGTCGTAGTAGCTGAGATTGGCTGCTGTTATCAACAGGATCGTTGCTAATTAACTGTTCGAAACGTTTATTGTTGGAAAGTGTAATCCGAATTTGTTTATATGGAGTCTGTATCAGGTGACTTCAGAATATCCCTAAAATCAGCTGCAATTTCTGACGGAAATACTCCCAGGCCGTGATAATACACTGTCAATTCCTGAGTGATGCTTCGCAAAGCAACTAGGCCTGGACCTGTGCAAATCTTATGCGTGGATCATGATGCCAAAATGGTGGCAGATGCAGGCTGATTGAGCTCAATTTTGGTAGGGGTGCCAATGAGTTAGAACACGGCTTAACTTGACATTGTATCCAACAAACTGTTGAGTTAATACATGAAAACTGGTAATAGAGAATGATAGAAATAAGGTTCGGTCAAGATGACACCTAAAGATTACTCTACCGAAGCGCGAGCTTCAGAAGTGTCCGAACAGTGTGAAGCGTTGACTATCATTACTATTTATTCTCATCAGTCTGTTACATAAGACATTGGGTTATATAGGTTAAGCGCGTAGCGTCAAAACAATGAAATAAACGAACTTCACTTAGTTGCAATCAGGTTTCACTGCCATGGCAACGAAATTGATTGCGTCAGTACATTTTGCCAACAAAGGGCCGGTGCATGACGCTTGATAAACATTGCCTCGGAGAACGCTAACAATCTAGGGTCGCGATTGCGCAATAGGACCGTGAACCAAGTGTCGAGGTCAACCACATGACCTGTTGCGATTAGGTGTTTGGCGATCGAAGACGCCGGATTTATGTTCGAGTTTTGGTATGCTGACCCGCCTATAAGCTTCTGGTTTGAACCACTGAGTACTCTTTAACCACATCATCAGAGCAGAAAGAAGACATATATTGCGATATGTTAACATTTCATTTACTCTCATCAGTCGCAAACACAAAACATGTCAGTTATATACATCAAATAGTTAACGACAAACAGGGACTAGACACACAACAAGCACACCACGTATTATGTAATCATGACCAAGGCAAACCCCGACCAGTTGTTTCAACCATTTCTATGCACATAACGTCGGTTGGTAAGTTCGAATAAGCATCACTTCGCAGAAAGTTAGTAACTTCGGCTTTCGGTTGCGCAACGACAAGTTGAATGAGTTTAATGGATCAACCTGATGACCTGTTGTCATGAGGTGTTTAGCAATCGATGAGGTTGGATTTCGAGTAGTCAGTGCAACAAGTTGGAGCTGATGCATCATCTGTTGTTTCAACCACTTCGGGATGTGTTCGGTGACTCGCTGTGCTAGTTGTCGGTCTGTTCTGCCTATGTAAACGTCACTGCAACTGCAAGTGAACTGGTACACAACATGGGAGACAGAACAGTTTGACAAACTACTTTAGCGTTTGGGGAGAACCGGTCCATTAGTGGTATGAAACAAGCGCAACTGAGCAGCCGCATACGTTCGAGCCAGAGCAGATTTTAATTTGTGCTTTGTGTCGTTGGCTAGGTGATCACCTTTGAATGGCATGAATAGGCAAACGTCCTTCTTTTGAGCCGTCTGTACAGACTCAGTGCTCTTCTTCACCGTATTATGTGCCTCAATGAATTTGTCGGGGTATCCATTTGTTAGTAAAGTTCGCCTCAACAACTCTTGTTCTGTCTTGTGAATATCTGGGGTACAAATACGTTTGGCTCTATGAAACAGTGTCTTAACTAAACCCCATTTGTATGAAATAGGAGCAAAACTGGAAAACTGCAGATATTGACAACTCCAAGTTGCTTTGCGGTGAACTGAGCGTTGTAAAGTACCATACGCACGTCTAGTAATAAGTACATCTAAAAAAGGTAAACTAATGTTTGACTCCACTTCGTGAGATAAGGATAGGTTTGGGTGAATATTATTGAGAACGTTGAAGAACAAGTCAAAATGAGTAGCATCAGTAAAAATTAAAATATCATCAACGTATCTTTTGTACAATAACGAATCAGCTATATAATCCAGGACTTGCCGCTCAATCATTCCTAAGAAGATATTTACTAGTGTTGGGCCTAATGGACTACCCATAGCAACACCGTCTATCTGTTTGTATGCAAGTCCCTCAAAATCGAAACGAACGTTTCCTGTGCATAACAAAATAAGATCTTTAAGGTATTCAAGTGGAACACCTATATCACAGTTCTGACTCGAGATAAAATCACATAGAAAATCAACTGTCTCGCGAAGGGGAATATTTGTAAAAAGGGAATCAACATCCATGGAATACATTACTTGGGTACTCACCGAAGTTTTTGTACAATTTCAACTAATTCGGAAGAATCATTCAAGCAATTTAGGGATAAGACTTTACGGATGGGATCCAAAATGTCCACTAGCCAGCGAGCAACCTTATGGTAAGCGGAGTTGTTCACGGATAAAGTTGGACGTAGAAGTGTACCATCCTTGTGAACTTTGGGAGCACCTCTCAATCGGGGTGTTTCTGTGCCGACTGGTTTCAGCTGTCTGTGGTGAGCTTCAGACATGTGTCCATGTAAGAGCAATATCTGAAGTTTTCTTGCCACCTGCTTTTCCACCAATATGTTATTTTCGGCTATCCGGTCTACTTTGAACTTCATCTGGTCCTCCATAATGATATTCATTAAATATTCGTCTTTGGTCATGACGACCACACCACAACCTTTATCCAGTTTAACGAATAACAGATGCTGCATGTCTCTTAGTTCCTTCATGGCCCGATAGTGTTCCTGCTTTAGACAGCACTGTTGACGGATGGGCGCCGACAAAAACTGGTTGAAGATATCCACCAATTTTGCGCGGAACCAGCCTGTCTCATCAGGAGATGTATGCAACAGTTCCTTCAGTTGGTCGTACATCTATTCAAATTGAACTTAAATGTGCTCAACTTGTTAACGTTCTTGGACGGTATTTTGAAATTCAGTCCAAGTGAGAGGACCTCCAGCTGCGTCTGGGTGAACACAGTAGACGAAAGGTTGTGCACATGTTTGAAACCATCGCCAGGAAACACTCATTTCGGCTGATCGTGAAAGAGAGCGCTGCAGAAAGCGACGAGTTCTACCCCTAGTTATTTCAAGGGTGCCTCTGGAGAAGATCTCATACTTCATTTGGCAAACCAGTGACAAGCAACTAAGAACCCCAGCGAAGCGATGTTTGGTTTCCACGAGCTTGTTAATCTCTTCCCGACTAGCATCGATATGCGAACATGTTATTTTCACGAGATTGATGTTGTTTCTCGGTAATTTCTCTTTGGACAACAGCTTAACAAACGATGTCGGTTAAATGATCTCACACTAGAAACAGAGAGTCTTCGTGCACTGACTACTCGATATCCAACGTCATCGACTGCTAAACACCTCATGACAACAGGTCATCAGGTTGATCCATTAAACTCATTCAACTTGTCGTTGCGCCACCGAAAGCCGAAGTTACTAGCTTTCTGCGAAGCGATGCTTTTTCGAACTTACCAACCGACGTTATGTGCATAGAAATGGTTGAAACAACTGGTCGGGTTGCCTTGGTCATGATTACATAATATGTGGTGTGCTTGTATGTGTGTCTAGTCCCTATTTGTCGTTAACTATTTGATGTATATAACTGACATGTTTTATGTTTGCGACTGATGAGAGTAAATGAAATGTTAACATATCGCAATATATGTATTCTTTCTGCTCTGATGAAGTTTCTGGTTGCCTACACCTTGATCCACAATTTGGATGTCTTAATTCACATCAGCGTGCAGCGTACCCACGATAACTGCCTGGAAATCGAAGCAACTGTGAGCTGTGTTGCGCTAACGCTGGACGACTGTCTTTGGACTAACTTTGTTCTCACACCATTTCAGAAGGTTCTAAGGCACCACAAATGTTCATTTCTATGAAGTGGCATAATGCAGTTGAATCAATCAACCGCTGAGATAGCATCCTACTGTGTTAGCTTTAAAAGAAATGTGTAACGTGATAATTCCCTTTATGCATTTGAGCAATAGTGGTTAACATCAGGAAATAAGTAAAAGCTTTTCCTAATATGGCCGTCTTCTTACAGCCGGTGGCGCTATCATGTACGAAAATCCTTTGATGTTCATGTCCTCATGTTTTTATGCCTTGCGGAACACTTATGAAAAGTTGTGACAATGATCTATGACTTTGTGCCCGTAAGATGAGTGTAGTGGAGTTTACCATTGACTCAACTGAACACAGAGGTTCTTTCATATGCCCATGTAAGAAAACACAAAAGTTGTCTTCTTCAAATTTGTTGCAGCAGTGACCGACTATGAATTTATGACCAGAAAGTGTTGTTACCATTTGTATAAACTGCTAAACTGTTAACAACATCCACCGTAGCCAGTGTGACTCCCAGTAATGTGTTAACGATTGAAGGATAGTCGCAGGTGGTTGCAGTGGTTCTCTATTCATCTGACATGTTTAAGCCCAGCGTAGATTGGACCACAGTACAATTGACTCATAGCAGACAGTCCTAGTATTAGGAGCCTGATATTTGTAACCTAACAAACAGTATGATAGGTCGTCTTAGGTACACGTTATCGAACATATGACGAAAAATTTAGTCGAACATTTTTAGCAAATCGCCATCATAAAACGACTAGTAACCTCGGTGGAGAAGTGATTAACATTTTCATCCGACAAAACATCAGTTCCGATTAAGCGGTGCACACACGAACAAGCGTAATCTTTTCTCGACACGTGTCGTTAACGAAATGACCCAATCTATTTTATACATTGTCGTAACTTTCCAACACGTCTAACACATCATCACCTCCGCTATTGAGCAACGCGTTTCTATGACAAAGGTGTGATTCTACAATAACCATTTGTTCGTCTGTAAAAGGATCCTCAGAACAACACTAGAGCATCCATCACCAGATTTAACAGGGTAGCTGCAACTCGTTGAATTCCCATCCGCATGCAACGAAATCTGCTGTGATAGATTATGCAGTCCATAAATAGCGTAACTTGTGCTCATTCGTCGACACAATTTAAAGTGTCATTTAAAGTGATCGTTTTTTCACGTTTAACAAATCATGATGTAAGAACAGAACACATTTTCTGTCATGTACATGACTAAGTTATTCGATCGTTCATTTTTTTAGCGTTTAGCTTCTTTTATGCTGGACACCAGGTTGACGTGGGTG
The DNA here is from genome assembly GCA_008508345.1 of Paragonimus westermani. Taxonomy (NCBI): domain Eukaryota; kingdom Metazoa; phylum Platyhelminthes; class Trematoda; order Plagiorchiida; family Troglotrematidae; genus Paragonimus; species Paragonimus westermani. The sequence goes on from QNGE01004252.1 coordinate 36,165, forward strand.
GAACTGTACAAAATGAAATGGGGTTGGGTTGGTCAACATGGCAGTAGAGGACTCCACTTGTAAGTTTTGTATACGTGCAGTTGATAAGTATGCAAACAAACTGTAGGTGTCTTAACCTGATTAATTGTTCAGATTATACCAGTCACTGTGCTAGCCCAACTGCACAGGTTAAAATCTGTGCATGTCTGACTGATTGCTGTTCCAGTGTGTTTCAGTACTCATTGGTGAAATGATTGCAGTCAAAAGCTTCATTGAATTTCCCATTATTTAGTTACATTCACACTGATTCTCTTATTCCAAGTGCTTCTCTTCACGAGTGCTATGAAGCATTATGATTTTATTTCTCTGACGTATGTACTCCACTTGAATTTGTCTAGAATCTCGTAAGAATGTACACAAAATGCAGTTTAATTTTGAACGAATATCCCGCAAATATACAAACGGAGCAAATTTGGATAATCTTTGAGATTTTCAAGTTGAACATCATTAATATTTGATCGCAGCGTTCGCATTCAGATAGACTTTCCAGCCAGCCTCTATCGAAAATAAGCACTAGACTCGAGTTTCACCCCCATTAAAGCCCGTCAGTAGTCTATATCCTTGCGACGGCCGGAAGTAGGAACCAGACAACTACATTCATGAGGCAACCGTGTTGACTAGTGCATCAATGACCTCACATCATGACATCAGTGATTTCGATCTGTCCTGGAAGTAATTATCGCGGGGTTAACGCCTGGAATTAACAGGACACTTATTGTGGCTCCTCTCGAAAGTATCGGGCAACCCGATCATTCTTCACAACACAAGGTGGTTGAGGGTCAGATTTGATGATTCGGTCGTGCATAATGTGAGGCCAGTGGCGGGTTCAGAGGTCAACACGGTGAAAATATGAAAGCATTCCGGGAATCTAGTTCCGGCCGATGCAAGGATATCAACCACTGACGAGCTCAAAAGAGAGAGAGAGACAACATGCGAACACACTGGCAAATTCATTTGTAAGTAATACTCTGGCCGCCCGATCGCCTCCAAAGACACAACAACTGCCCTGTTGACTCCAGTCGACCACCCTCGACTGGGAATTCTTTCCAAGTGAAAATCGCAGAAATATCACCAACTTATTGAGCAGTATTTTGATTACTGATGAGTAGTAGGGGATTTTTAGTACACATATGAATTGAACATCGCCCATAACTGATCGCAGCTGTCGCATTCCCACAGACTTGCCGGTTGCAAATGCGGCTCAGTAGTTCAAGGAAAACAATGAGTCTAGAGTTTAGCCGTCTTGCTAAATTCCCTCGACCGGTAGATATTCTCTAAATCACACAATCTGCAGACATTAGCGAACAACAGGCACGTCTTCGTCTCCCACAAGGGTGTATTGATCGGTTTTCACTCCTCACCAAATTTTGGTGCAGTATCAAGTACACCGCCGACCAACAATTGCCGTACTTCTCGACTATAAAGATGGGCTCGATTCGGTTAATCGACCTACACCTGTAGAGTCGCTTAAACTCAGAAGTGTACCGGGCAAGTGTGTGAACATACTGTCGGTGCTTTATCTCCACAAATATTAGGATTTACGGTGAACTAAGGTTCGAGCCGGAGAGCTGTTGACCTGGTGGGGCGAAATTGAGTCGTCCACCAACGTCGAGTGTGCCTCCTGAACCGTCGGTTTCCCGATACATTGAATCGGAGGCTGGAGACGTTAAGTAGGATTGCTGCTAATCGGGCTCAGTGGAGTGGATATTGTCGTTGTTTAGCCGAGGTATCTTTGCAGTGCACTGGATCCCACGGAGCAATGAGAGCCGTGAAGCAGCTGTCTTGCCGCTGACGCCTTACTTTCACTCATAACGCGGTTGTTGGTTTGCAAATAGTAGGTACTTCAAGGCTGAATGTTCGAATATAGACATAACTGTTTCCACTAGTTGGGTCCTTCTCACGCCCGCTCAATTTTCTCTCTTTCTGCACATAGTTCGCTTTATTCTCCGTGGCCATATGTCAACTAAGTATCAGCGTTAATCACTGGTGTATTGCTGTTTACGATCAGCATTGTGATAGTGTCATCAAAATCTCATTATCCGGGTGCTTTGTGAATCTGTTATTTGTATACTCCTCATCATCACTGTAAACATAAACACGCCAGCGGTTGGCACTAGTTCTTTACTGCCGTACAACCACGATTATTGCATCTAATCGTAGTTCAAATACAAAAGGCAGCGAATGGATGAGACATATTTCTCAAAACGCCTACGTCCAAATCGAAACAATCGAGGTTATTACATCTTACGGTCAAATTACAGCCAAACTTCATTTCGATGTTTAGCGCCCCGTTTCATCACTTGTCCGTGCCTCGTGAGTAACCCCTCAGACATCAGCAGACTTCATACCACAGAAACCGGTTGGTTGCCATATCTCCTAAGGTTTCTGACCAGAGGCCGGATGGACCACGATGATGTTGATCCGATCACCAGTAAAGTCTACTGCTTCTCATCGACTAATGATTATTTCCATATGACAAGTGGTCAGTTGGTCACCTCATGCGTTACGATAACTACCTTCAAAAAGAATGTACGGCGTAGTTAGTGATGGATTGGCGTTCTTAACTTACACACTCTTGGCTATTCAGTGAGTGAACTTGATTTAAATACACGCCAAAAATAGTCTGTTAGATTATTTTCTCACTTAATATGCACTAGTAGTGGCAGGCATCAAAGATCAGAGATTCCGCAATGTGGAAGTCGTGTACAGTTACGTGGTAGTGGTGGACTGTAGTAAGGACCAACTACATTGAGGTGTTGGACTGTACAGCACTAACAGTTAGCTTAAGCGAATCCAATCAAGAAGATCACATGAACCAATCAAATCATACGCAGGCAAGCGCACATTGCGCTAGCGTGCCTTGAATGGTGAGTCAGTCAAACGAGCCCGTCGCACACACGCACACTGTGTCCGCGTACACGTAGGTAGCAGGGTACAACAAATACGCTTTATATTCTCAAACATCAATATTCACGGCTGACATCAACAAGTTCAATCTGATCAAATGTTCAAGTGTCGGTAACCTCCGGATATTGCCTAATGTGTCTTGTCACTCACACTAAGATCAATGGCCCGATTGTCATGAATTGTCTACTACTCTTTACCGTTGACTTGTATCGACATGAAGACTTTTTCTTCTGTGTGTGATTCGGGTTGCTTGAAGCAACGGATAGGCTCGCTGCTACGTTCATCTTTCGAGTCGGAAGAAAGGCGAAAATTATCCGTATTCTATCAATAACTGAAGATAGTTAAATAGAACGGAGACAGTCATGTGGATCAGTTAGTCTAGCACAGTAGGTGGAAGGGGGTAAAATGGACCACAACATCATCCACAAACTCTTCCAATCGTTAGATTTCATTCACCGGTTCTTCATCGTTTTCGTGAAGTACATTTGCTTAATCTGATCTCATATCGTAAGTGCTTGACGCAAATGTGAATGTATAGTCTTCTTCCTCAATTGTTTCACACATAACAGACCGTCTGCTCCGTCGGATGTGTGTGATACCAGACATTGTTGAAAAGTGACTAACATCGAAAATGTGATATTGACAGTCGTTGACTGCATTTTCAATTACAGCCAACACATTTCTGCACACGTAAGCAGAAGCAAGAATTCATGGTGCATTCGTTTTCTGTCTTCTGATTTATAACCTGTTCTGACTTTGATTTCGGTAACAGGTTTGGCATTCTAGCTGATCAACTGCAAGACAAATACACTCAATGCAACATTTATTAAACTTCGTTCAGATCATGGGTAAGGCATAGGAGCGTACGGATATAAACTTCTGACCTCATATTGCATAGAACTGAATACGAGTACCGAAATCGACGGTTAAAATGGCACACGCTTAGGTTTTCCAATCATAATTATAAAATTCCCATAGACCTAGTGTAAAACTCCCAGAGGATTAAGAACTTTGGTTACATCAGGAAATCTCTTAAGCCTGAATCATTGTTCTCACATAAGACCGGTGAATGACGGTGTGCAAAACCTTCGAGGTATCAAAATCATACGATATCAGTCCAGTTTTACCGACACGCTGTTGTTCCAATTAAGGTTGACTGGTGAAAAGTTGAACATATATATTCAAGCACCAACGATGGCTATTCATCAGTTCACACCACTTCAATTTTCTCTAACTGGTACCTCATTTGGAGCACTTTTGTCATCGTTTCCCCTCTGGTATTCAACAGACAGTCAATCACGTTTCACACACGTTGACTCCAGCGAAAAGGAACTACAGTCAAATTGAAATGGAAGAATTAGCTACTATTTTCGCGGCTTAAAACTTTCAAAAAATGTTGCATTGTCGAACATTTACATTGTGCACCGATCGCAAACCACTGCTGTCTATTTTTGGCACTAAAAGGACATTCCAGTACATACGGCAAATCGTTTGCACCGGTGGGTGGAAATTTTGATCGGCTATGACTAACTACCCTGTCCAGACATGCTCTTCCCTTCGCTGATTGGCTTGTTATTGAATCNGTCAGTTTGCGAACAAACACGACATTCGAAACAAGCGTGCTGCGTCCTTTATTCCTCCCTCCTCAGTGCGATCAGTATTCACATATATCAACGTTATCCCAGTTCGTAATCACCGAACCAAAATCTGTGTGATTCAAACGTTTTGTATTAACTCAAATCGAACGGCATTCATATCGTTTTCTAGGAAGAAGCAGGTTTTCCAGAAACAAACCACCTCCACCTGGATAACATTGTTGAGTGAGCTGTCCACACCGATCTTGACAACACAACAAGTTAGATTCATCACGGATAAAGCGGTCGAATAGAACGTGGTGGCAGGATGAGGGACGACACGGTATAGGGAGGAGGCCGCAAAACTGAGAAGAGCCAGGCGACGGTTTTTTATTTTAGACTCTGTTATTCACCCATCCCACTGTCTCAGATGGAACCCACCAAATGATCAAGGGGATCGACTGCCCAGGCAGGATTTCTCAAACAGTAAACGCTGGAATTCACTCAGTCCAGCATTACCTTTCAGGCGTTGAAACAGTTATGGATACGTGTGTGAACATCCAGGTGTTATCGGTCGTGGGTCGCGGTGGCCAAAGCACTGGGTCAATGGCACCGAGCGACTTTACTGGAAATGCGCGTACAACTCTACTCAACAGCATTCAGCAAATCTCTCCGTGGATTCGGCGATGTGTTGTGATCGTCCACTCACGGGACTTCTCTGGGAGGCGTGCCCGTTGGGTAAGGCGTTTGGTCAGGACTCCGGAGTTTGTAGCTGGAACAGAGATCCGGCACAGGTGATACCACCAATGTCCCCGTTATCAGTCGCCTTTATCCAGCCTGTTGTCCGTTGATTGTACGACAGTTTGCGTCTGAAGTAGTACTACTTTTTACCGTTAAAGTAGACGGAGTTACAATGAAACAATAAACCGGTTCACCTGGCTCCACTTGCTTTGCACTACACGGCGGAACGTGGTTTGAACCGATCGCAATACACAGAGTCAGCCAGAATGTGTTATGGCCACTTGCCACCTGCAGGCTCTGATTGTAAGGTTTCTCCATGGATTACCATTATAACTTGCCTACACTACGCACTGAAGTGAGAACTGAAGAAATTGAGGAGGAACCTTGTGTCCTGGCTCAGCCAGCATAAAATGTGCATCACACCTAAAAATGAACGCAGATTACAACGGACGGATCGATGATTCAATAACAAGCCAATCAGCGAAGGGAAGAGCATGTCTGGGCAGGGTAGTTAGTCATAGCCGATCAAAATTTCCACCCACCGGTGCAAACGATTTGCCGTATGTACTGGAATGTCCTTCTAGTGCCAAAAATAGACAGCAGTGGTTTGCGATCGGTGCACAATGTAAATGTTCGACAATGCAACATTTTTTGAAAGTTTTAAGCCGCGAAAATAGTAGCTAATTCTTCCATTTCAATTTGACTGTAGTTCCTTTTCGCTGGAGTCAACGTGTGTGAAACGTGATTGACTGTCTGTTGAATACCAGAGGGGAAACGATGACAAAAGTGCTCCAAATGAGGTACCAGTTAGAGAAAATTGAAGTGGTGTGAACTGATGAATAGCCATCGTTGGTGCTTGAATATATATGTTCAACTTTTCACCAGTCAACCTTAATTGGAACAACAGCGTGTCGGTAAAACTGGACTGATATCGTATGATTTTGATACCTCGAAGGTTTTGCACACCGTCATTCACCGGTCTTATGTGAGAACAATGATTCAGGCTTAAGAGATTTCCTGATGTAACCAAAGTTCTTAATCCTCTGGGAGTTTTACACTAGGTCTATGGGAATTTTATAATTATGATTGGAAAACCTAAGCGTGTGCCATTTTAACCGTCGATTTCGGTACTCGTATTCAGTTCTATGCAATATGAGGTCAGAAGTTTATATCCGTACGCTCCTATGCCTTACCCATGATCTGAACGAAGTTTAATAAATGTTGCATTGAGTGTATTTGTCTTGCAGTTGATCAGCTAGAATGCCAAACCTGTTACCGAAATCAAAGTCAGAACAGGTTATAAATCAGAAGACAGAAAACGAATGCACCATGAATTCTTGCTTCTGCTTACGTGTGCAGAAATGTGTTGGCTGTAATTGAAAATGCAGTCAACGACTGTCAATATCACATTTTCGATGTTAGTCACTTTTCAACAATGTCTGGTATCACACACATCCGACGGAGCAGACGGTCTGTTATGTGTGAAACAATTGAGGAAGAAGACTATACATTCACATTTGCGTCAAGCACTTACGATATGAGATCAGATTAAGCAAATGTACTTCACGAAAACGATGAAGAACCGGTGAATGAAATCTAACGATTGGAAGAGTTTGTGGATGATGTTGTGGTCCATTTTACCCCCTTCCACCTACTGTGCTAGACTAACTGATCCACATGACTGTCTCCGTTCTATTTAACTATCTTCAGTTATTGATAGAATACGGATAATTTTCGCCTTTCTTCCGACTCGAAAGATGAACGTAGCAGCGAGCCTATCCGTTGCTTCAAGCAACCCGAATCACACACAGAAGAAAAAGTCTTCATGTCGATACAAGTCAACGGTAAAGAGTAGTAGACAATTCATGACAATCGGGCCATTGATCTTAGTGTGAGTGACAAGACACATTAGGCAATATCCGGAGGTTACCGACACTTGAACATTTGATCAGATTGAACTTGTTGATGTCAGCCGTGAATATTGATGTTTGAGAATATAAAGCGTATTTGTTGTACCCTGCTACCTACGTGTACGCGGACACAGTGTGCGTGTGTGCGACGGGCTCGTTTGACTGACTCACCATTCAAGGCACGCTAGCGCAATGTGCGCTTGCCTGCGTATGATTTGATTGGTTCATGTGATCTTCTTGATTGGATTCGCTTAAGCTAACTGTTAGTGCTGTACAGTCCAACACCTCAATGTAGTTGGTCCTTACTACAGTCCACCACTACCACGTAACTGTACACGACTTCCACATTGCGGAATCTCTGATCTTTGATGCCTGCCACTACTAGTGCATATTAAGTGAGAAAATAATCTAACAGACTATTTTTGGCGTGTATTTAAATCAAGTTCACTCACTGAATAGCCAAGAGTGTGTAAGTTAAGAACGCCAATCCATCACTAACTACGCCGTACATTCTTTTTGAAGGTAGTTATCGTAACGCATGAGGTGACCAACTGACCACTTGTCATATGGAAATAATCATTAGTCGATGAGAAGCAGTAGACTTTACTGGTGATCGGATCAACATCATCGTGGTCCATCCGGCCTCTGGTCAGAAACCTTAGGAGATATGGCAACCAACCGGTTTCTGTGGTATGAAGTCTGCTGATGTCTGAGGGGTTACTCACGAGGCACGGACAAGTGATGAAACGGGGCGCTAAACATCGAAATGAAGTTTGGCTGTAATTTGACCGTAAGATGTAATAACCTCGATTGTTTCGATTTGGACGTAGGCGTTTTGAGAAATATGTCTCATCCATTCGCTGCCTTTTGTATTTGAACTACGATTAGATGCAATAATCGTGGTTGTACGGCAGTAAAGAACTAGTGCCAACCGCTGGCGTGTTTATGTTTACAGTGATGATGAGGAGTATACAAATAACAGATTCACAAAGCACCCGGATAATGAGATTTTGATGACACTATCACAATGCTGATCGTAAACAGCAATACACCAGTGATTAACGCTGATACTTAGTTGACATATGGCCACGGAGAATAAAGCGAACTATGTGCAGAAAGAGAGAAAATTGAGCGGGCGTGAGAAGGACCCAACTAGTGGAAACAGTTATGTCTATATTCGAACATTCAGCCTTGAAGTACCTACTATTTGCAAACCAACAACCGCGTTATGAGTGAAAGTAAGGCGTCAGCGGCAAGACAGCTGCTTCACGGCTCTCATTGCTCCGTGGGATCCAGTGCACTGCAAAGATACCTCGGCTAAACAACGACAATATCCACTCCACTGAGCCCGATTAGCAGCAATCCTACTTAACGTCTCCAGCCTCCGATTCAATGTATCGGGAAACCGACGGTTCAGGAGGCACACTCGACGTTGGTGGACGACTCAATTTCGCCCCACCAGGTCAACAGCTCTCCGGCTCGAACCTTAGTTCACCGTAAATCCTAATATTTGTGGAGATAAAGCACCGACAGTATGTTCACACACTTGCCCGGTACACTTCTGAGTTTAAGCGACTCTACAGGTGTAGGTCGATTAACCGAATCGAGCCCATCTTTATAGTCGAGAAGTACGGCAATTGTTGGTCGGCGGTGTACTTGATACTGCACCAAAATTTGGTGAGGAGTGAAAACCGATCAATACACCCTTGTGGGAGACGAAGACGTGCCTGTTGTTCGCTAATGTCTGCAGATTGTGTGATTTAGAGAATATCTACCGGTCGAGGGAATTTAGCAAGACGGCTAAACTCTAGACTCATTGTTTTCCTTGAACTACTGAGCCGCATTTGCAACCGGCAAGTCTGTGGGAATGCGACAGCTGCGATCAGTTATGGGCGATGTTCAATTCATATGTGTACTAAAAATCCCCTACTACTCATCAGTAATCAAAATACTGCTCAATAAGTTGGTGATATTTCTGCGATTTTCACTTGGAAAGAATTCCCAGTCGAGGGTGGTCGACTGGAGTCAACAGGGCAGTTGAGTGGTCGACTGGAGTCAACAGGGCAGTTGCTGTGTCTGTGGAATCAATTGGGCGACCAGCATTACTTACAGTCTAATGTGGAAGATTTTTGGCAAATGGTGATTTAGTCGTCAATCGTGACCTCAGTGAAGCCGGTGTCAATACGTTTGCCTCATGAATGTCGTGGTCGTGTTTCTTGTTCCGGCCATGGCAAGAATATTCTCCACTGACGATCTGCAGCAAGAATATAGCTCGATTCTATTACTTACGTTCGGAAGAATCCGTCTGGGAGGTGTGGGTTTTTGCGACATCTGTGATCATTGTTGTGTGATGTTCACTCTAGATCAATAAATGCTGCATGATAATAAGCCCGACTTACAGCTTCTACGCACTTCCTGCAAAATGAGACGGATTACGTGAGCACGTTGATTTTCCGTTATTCTTTTTCAAGCTAAATGCAGATCACTCATTTGGGCTTACAATAATCAAGGCTTAGTTGTCTCATCAGAGTTACCTGATTCCTCTCTTTTACAGTGACTGGGAGGACCCAAAGGATGCTAATGCAACCGAAGGTTCATGCGCCGCCATGAACGGAAAAATGGAATTTCTCAGTCGAAACTGCACGGAACTCTTGAATGTATTGTGTTTGAACCCCACAATCCACGAAAGCCAACGGATCGATTATCCAAACTCATAAGGAAAAAGTTCAGAACTGGGAAGCGCCTCCTTTGAAATGCAATAAATTATGCGTTTAAAGATCAGTTTTTCATGCTTTCATATATTTGTTTATCAAAGTAGTGTAGGATATGTCGACTGAGTTACAAATTCCATTGGCTGAAATCTACCTGAATAGATCCCAATGGTATGCGTGACGATACTCATAACGATGATTCGTTGTTGATTCATCTGAAGTTATTCATAGTGATCCGACGCTGAGTATACATGTATTAAAAACAACTCTCTCCACTGACTGTATCTAATTCCTACTACACAGATTAATGTAGGTTAGTCGATCGAAATTAACCACTGTCCGATAAAATGCACAAAAAGATTATACGGTGTGCTGCACTTTATAATCTGCAACCCGAAAAAATAAAATCAATAAGTGCGGAGAGTTAGTTCACTCCTTACAGTAGTGGTTATAACTAAGACTATTTGAACCAAGTGATCTCTGATTGGATCACTGCTTGGAGCTAATGGTGTAACTGGGACACGGTGACAACCACAATTACCAGCTGCGCTTGCTTTGATCGTCGTGTAATCTGACCGCTTCTGAAGGTTGGTAACCAAGCCGATGAAGTGTATCAACCGTCACTGCGGTCGAATGTTTGTGTACCCTACATGTGCACGCGTGCATGCAATTATCTAGAAATATGAGGACAGGATCAAGGGGTTACAAAAACCAACCTTAAGAACCCGCCCATATTTTCTTGGGGATAACCGGTTAGGCCAAACTTACAAATTATGATGCGATTCATTTTTTACTGTATTTCCCGATAAACCACATAAGTCTCCGATCAAATGTTATCACTTCGCACTGTCTAATGTGACGATCTAAGCTAGTTTATCCAAATGTGTCCGGAACAGAGGATAGTTTTAACATCCATATGGTTAAGACGGCCAAATTAAAGCCAACCAAGTAGTCACAACTGTATAAGACGTCAGGATGGTGCAACCGACTTGCATTTTGTCGGACATTTAAAACTGAATTCTTACGATTCAGTTCTCCGATACCGATATCGCGAGATGTTTACACTTCATTTGCTCTTTTCATTCACAGACGTAAAACATCAGAATATATAGGACATGCCGACAGCATAGGACAGATAGCCAAATCGTGAAATATACAGTCGGATGGTTTACCTTGGCTCCAGTCCACTCGAAAGTTGGTCACCTGTCTGTCAACTAAGTCAGTGACAGTTTCGATTAGCCCTGACCAAATGCTCCTGGCTTATTAACCTTCCGAGATTTGGGTTCCATTGACATGTAGTGCGTTGACACGAAAGTTCACAGTGACGATCCCTGAGTAGCAGTTTGCATCCGAAGTAGTGGGACAGGTAGATGCTGAGGCAACTTACACTTTCCTTAAAACAGCACTAAGGGATACAGGATGCTAGTGGTTTGGATCTGAAGGGGGCACCGGGCCTGGGGATAGGAAAAAAACGAAAGGGACGCCCAGATAAGAAGACTGCCGACAAAATACGGTGAGGCAAACGGATCAGTGATGTTTACGTTCAAAGCTGACCTGATACCTATCGATTGATCAATCTCTTAACGATCGTCAGATGATCAGTCAGGTTAACGACTGAAAGCTACTTGACAAAAGTGGGTGTACTCGGATGTGTTAAAAATAAGTTGAAAGGTGTAGTGACCTTGATATTGAAAGTTTGAGTTCAGGCAGTTGTATTTTTGGTTCCATGATATCCTACCCTCCATTGTTTTGTTTCTTAGTAGATCATGCTCTTGTATTCAATTTTACGCAGTAATTAGGCAACAGTCCGGAAAGAGGATGTTTCAGTGGCTTCGATGATAATGCAAATGATTCAGTTGGCAGGCCTTGAATGTGACGCACCATCCTTTCCTTGTTGCTTCAAACAAGGAACATTCTAATGCCTCAGAAAGGGGCAAAATCACCTGACTTTCGAGATAACTTGTAACTTCCCGTCAGTGAGACTGTAGAGACTTCCTGCACCGAAGGCAATAAGGGTTCAAATAAGGAAGAAAACATGTCACGAGATCTCAACACTTCGATTTAATCTCATCAGCCGTTTAGGTAAAACTGCACATAACAACTATAAATCAACGAACCAAACGAATAGCCTGGATCTTTTACTCGCTAACAGTGCGATCAAGTCCACGACAAGCAGATTGATTGTGTCAATACCTCCTGCGCACACAAAACTGGTTAACGTTGTCTGATTAGTATTGCTTCCCTAAACCCAAGCGGTTTCGGGTTGCAATTATAAAACGATATTTTGTACGATTTTCTAAGAACAATTAGGTGACCGGTTGCTAAGGTTGGTTTGGCGAACGATGAAGCCAGGTTTTTCAAATATGTTACAGTCGTGATCACATGAAGCTTGGTTTGGTTGTAGGCGTGTCTAGTCCCCGTTTGTTCTTACACGTATGATGTGCACCAATGGTTCTACGTTTGCGACTGAAGAAAGTAAACTAACTGTTAACATATCGCAATATGTCTTATTTCTGCCGTGACGAAAGGCAGAATACAGTGTTCAGGTCGTTTTTGATATTGCTCCGCCATTCGTTGATGCAAGCGCCGAACTGTTCTGCCTATGCAACTGCAACTGAACTGGTATATTATGCAAGAGAATGGCTGTAAGTTTGACTGTGTATCACAAGGAGAAGAACCAAAAGTGGGAAGCTGCCGTTCGGGGAAAAAGAATGTATTTCCGCAGATCAAATTCTACGGTGACCACCGGCCAAGCAAAATTAGTCACAGACTGAAGTTTCATTACGATGTCCAGGCTGGTTTGATCTTTGCTACCTGGTTCAGACGGTACAAGGACCTGTTCAGTGTCGATTTCGGTACACAAGATAAACCGTAGAGAGTCCGTCTCCTCCTATACAAACTCAATACTGTTAAGCACGACAAGTATGTCACCTTACTCCTTCGAAAAAGCTCACGCGACAATTCCGAAGAAACGGTTGAGACGCTGCGGTCCATTTTCAATGATTAGTCTTCCTTGTTCAAGTTGAATAAAACAATGAGAAGACGCAATTCATGTGATGTTCTCCGGAGTAACATTTCGTACATTCTGATCACACATGGACATGTAACTAATTTTAAACGAATCAAAATTCCACAGAGCGGAAGTCATGGCTTAAGGGATTAAACAAACAGACACCAAAAATGAAAATCACAATTGTGGGACTGTTGACTACCAGGGTAGCCGCAGTGTCAACACAAATTGTTTTTGAACACACCGGCGGGGTGGATTGTGACGTTTAATGGCCAAAGCCTCAGCAAACTGGGGTATGCGTTTCCGGTTGCTCCGAAAGATCACCGAGAACGCGTCAGAAACTTTGACTGTGCCCTGTTTGTATTATGTGCTTTGCGACGGAAGATGCGGGGTGCCGTCCATTGGCATCTATACAGGCTCCTGGCGTTTCTAATTGAGTCTCCAACCATTTGGGTACATGCTCCTTGATACGAACAGCTAGTTGTCGGTTGGTCCTCCCTATGTAGGTCATACTGCAGCTACATGAGTATTTGTATAGACAGTGAGATGTGACAGACGTACACTGTTTGTTCGTAACCGGGGCGACTGGTAGAGTTCTAGTTCGTTGTATTACGCACAGTTTTGCAGCGTTACAAGTCCTGGATACAGCTGCTGTTAGACGCTTCCTTGTCATTGTTGACCAGCTGTCCCCTAGAAACGGGAGTTCTAAATACACCGTCCTCTTCGGTACCGTCGTCACTTCTACGGTTGGGATGACGGCTTTGCTGTACTTTTTAGTAAACCCCAGAGGGTACCCGTTGACCTGCAGAGTGTCTGTCAGTAAGCCTAACTCTAGTTGTAGGTTGTCTTCCGTGCAAATCCTCCGTGCTCTATGGAAAAGCGTCCTGACTAGACTTCTCTTATGCTGCACCGGACAGAAGCTTTCGAAATGCATGTACTGTCCAGTCCAGGTAGGTTTCCTGTAGACGGATCTCCCTACTGTGCCATCTTGTCTTCGAGTGACTAGAATGTCCAGGTACGGAAGGCAGTCATTCGCTTCGTTCTCTCTTGTCAGTTTTAGGTTCGGGTGAGCCTGGTTCAACTTCGAAAATAACGCATTCGATTCACTGGAGCTGTCAAAGATGGCCAGAATATCATCTACGTAGCGTCTGTACAGCACTGGTTTTGACAGGCTTTCGCATAGTGTGGATTCTACTTTGGCCATGAAGAAATCCGCTAGAAGTGGACCCAACGGACTGCCCATTGCAACCCCATCCACTTGTCGGAAACTATGCGTTTGAAAGTTGAACCTTACATTATGTGTGCATAGGAGTAATAAAGATTTCAGTTCGACAATCGGGATAGGAAAAGGAGTACTGCTACTTACAATGAATTCGCAAATGCTATCAACTGTTTCATGAAGCGGAATGTTAGTAAACAGGGATGTCACGTCAAATGAACACATCAGTTTATCTCGGACATTTAAGCCATCTATACAGTTAACAAGTTCAAAACTCTCCTTTAGACTGTACTTACTGAACTGTTTTCTGACTGGTTCCAGCAAATCAGCTAGCCAACGGGCTAATTTATGCTGCGGTGCGTTACACATGGACATAATAGGTCGAAGTGGGACATTGGGTTTGTGGGTTTTGGGCAGTCCGTACATATGCGGTGTGCGTGTGCCGACTGGCCTCATCAGCCTGCATTGATCAACAGACATGACGCCATTTATCCTCAACCCTTCCAGCCTGCGGCAGATTTCCTTTTCCACTTCTTGGACGTTATCAGGATTATCATCCGGCTGAAACTTCTGAGTGTCATTAAGAATTTCAAACATTTTGTCCACGTACTCCGCTTTATCCATCAACACAACCCCTGAGCCTTTGTCCGGACTTAACACCATCAAGTTCTCATTTTGTCTTATTTCTCTCAGGCTTTGGAAGTGTGCCGGTGTTAGTAAGTTGTGACGCTTTTGTTTGTAATTCTGATGTTGGTAGGCGACATCCACTAGTTTTGCTTTCAACCAATTTTGATTCTCCTCAGACGTTGGCGAATGTTGCTGAAGTTGATCGTAGAGATTTTCAAACTGGGCATGTAACCCGAGTTCTTCAACTTTCTTTGGTCGTATAGCAAACTTCAGTCCTAAAGAGAGGACTTCCATTTGAGTGCGTACAAGTGTCTGAAACTGGCCAAGTCAGACGACGACGACCACTTCACCTATGCAGGTGTGGTCAACCACCAGTGTCAGCGTTTTAAGTTTGGTTCGCTTACCAAGGATCAATTCAAATGTCTGGTGTTCGTCTGCGACCTTCACTCTTCGAAAGACGCGGACATCCCTACTCGCTTGCTGAACAAAGTCGAGCAAGATCCCACGACGACCATTCAAATGCTCACCGCTGAGTGCCATCGCCTAATCAACCTCAAACACGACGCTGCAATAGTCCACCGCGGCACTGATGTCGTAAATGCAGTACATTTTGGCTCACACACACACTGTTCGAGCAAAGGTACGCAAAGCTAGAATCTCTCACGGCATCCCGGTCCTGGTTCACTTCCCACAGGACATGGCTCGCACCCTCTGCACTCATAGGCCAAGAAGTCACCACCGTCTCCGTGCAAGTATTGCGGTGTCTGGCACTTTACTCGTGACTGTACTGTCAGACGACACCGTTGCTCTCGGTGTGGTCAACTGAGGCACAAGTACGACTTCTGTCAAACCCGGCACATTCAGAATGGTTCCTCTACATCTAAGTCGCAGTACGACCTCAAGTTCAAATCGAGGCTCCAATCCACAGTGGTTGGCAAATCCCTGAGCCTGCTGACCATCTTCCAAGTCAGTGTTCCCGGTCGACGGAAGTTCGTGTCGATCATGATAAATGGCTTGCTATTTTGATTGCAGCTTGACACTGCGTCGGATATTATAGACATCTCGGAGAATCGCGGAAGAACGCTTGGCCCAGCCCCAATTAGACGGACGTCTCAATCCTCCACCAGCGTCTGTGACAGCATTTCGCAGTTGATTGGCCAATTGCAGTGTTGTGCCTCATTCCAAGGCACAACGACTAACGGTTCCTGATATACCTCTGGCTCGAATATCAATCTGCTCTGGCTCTGCTGCCTAGAGAAATTTAGTAGGGCTGACAGTTTGGAGCTCAAAACTATACGCTGAAACACTTACGCACTGATAGTGTCACCTCGTTTGGTGATGAAACTTTTGCAGCCTAAATGTCAAGGTCGGTGAACATACCCATACCAAAGCTTTGGGGAATGGTGTCCTCATTCCTATGTCGTATTCTGTTCGGGCCGCTCCAGTTGTCGTGGTTAAGAAGGCCAATGGTTCGGTTCGCATCTCTGTCGATTTCTCAACTGGGCTCACGTCTGAAATCGGACTGCTATCCACTACCGTCATCAGACGATCTGTACACAACCATTAATGGCGAGAAGATTCGTCTGACCGGATCTTGTTGACGCTTATCTACAAATCGAGGTGGCAACTGAGTCTCGTGATTTGGTCATTATAAACATCCACCACGGGTTATTTCAGAGTGCTGTTTGGTATCAAGACGTCTGCTGCAATTTTCCAGTGGGTGATGGATACGATTCTTACTGGTCTCTCCAGAGAAGTTGCGCACTCGGACGATATCCTGATTGTCTACCGCACCCCAGACAAGTTTTAAAATCGAATCAATGCTGTCCTGAGGCGCATTCAGAAATATGATTTTTGTTTGTGATCGGAGAAATGTCCACTTTTTCTTCAATTCATTTAATGCCCATGCTTCATTTCCGATGTAGCCGGTTGTCATATCGACCTTGAGAACATCCGGGCTATTTACCAGATACCGCTACCGAAGGATGTCCCTTCACTTCCTTCCTACCTTACTACGAGGCTTTTGTATCCTCGTTACATAATGTTCGGGCCCCGCTCAGCCGTTTGCCGGAGAAAGACGCATATTGGCCTACCAACCGTGTGGCTGCATTCGTTCATCTGAAATCAATGCTCAGCTTCAACCGATTCCTGACGCACTATAATCCCAAGCTGCCAATCGTCTGGCAGCCGATGCTTCTAATTGCGGTATTGGCACCGTCGTTCTCCATCTGTTTCCTGACGGATCGGAAAAAGGCATTATGAACGCCTCCAGAACACTTACAGCTGTAGGTGTCGGCCGTCCACCCAACTAACCGGTCACAAGCTACTGCTGCCAATCTTCGGTTCAAAGAAGAGCATGCAGGTGCGTTCCATCAACCGACTTTAACACTGGGCCACCATCTTGCTCGGTTGACTTTAGGATCCAGTACCGGAAGATTTGGGGCAGGCTGATGCTCTCTCCCGCCTCACCAGTAACCACCGACCGGCCGAAGAAGATGCGGTGATCGCCACAGTGTTTACTGAACCAGGTGCTGTCCGTGGCTGCACGGAAAGATCAAGTCCTCCGCCAAGCTGTCCAATACGTCCGAAGCTGTCGATCTACCACGACTCTGACATGAGATTTAAAACAGCCACAAGAACGTCGTGAATTTCTTTGCTTGGTTGGAGACTGTCTGATTACAGATCGTGTCGTGGTTCCAACCAGTCTTCGTCCGTTGGTTCTCTGCCAGTTCCGCGTGAGCCACTCAGGCACCAACTGAATAAAAGCGATCGGCTGCAGCTATGCTTACTGGACTGACATGGATAATCAAATTGAGGAGGCGGTCAGACATTGTTCTAGTTGTCAGCAGGCTGCCTGAAACCGAGCCCACCAGAGGCCCATCCCGTCCTCAACCGGAGTATCCACGGTCGAGAGTTCGAGTAGATTTCGTCGGCCAGTGTTCACCGCGGGAGTGTAGGACAAATTTACAACGCAAATACACGAACTGCGGTATATTCGTACGAATTAAGTATTGAAGACCTTGTTTCGTTGAACGGTCTTACGCTACTTTGGTCCCGCAACCTCAACAGAACGCAGTCAAGCTACGGCGGAGATCCTCATTCGTAAACGGAAATTCAGACAAGCAATGCCAGCGGAAGCCAGCTAAAGGAATGACAAATGACGATCTTCCAAGTTGAACATCACAGTTAATCGCATTCTTAGCATTCAGATAGACTTCCCAGTCAGCCTCTTTCGAAAAGAAACAATAAACTCGAGCTTCGCTCTCATTAGAGCTAGTCAGTAGTGCACATCCTCGCCTATCTGACAGCAGACGTAGACACGAAAATTGCTCAGCTGACCGATACAGGTCATTCTAGTGGACAAGGATGCTTACCAGATCACCAATCAATTTACTGGAAATTGACCGAGATAAGATGCCGGATGTGGACCGTTGCGAGGCAATTAGTTTCCGACTGCGCAAACCCGACCTCTGAGATTAAAAGAAGTTCGTGTGGACATACAATTTGTACTGGCCACCAAGCAATGAAGCTCACAATATAGGACAATCAATATGTAACAAATCAACACACAGTTTGCAATTTCTGCTAAAGTTAGTTTTGGATTACTCAGAAGGTCAATAACACAGCGGTGTTGGGAAATTTGGCATTTTTACTTCCGACATTTCGGTTATCATGAATAACCTTTGTCGTCCGTGGTATTGACAGGGGTAGTTTTTTGATATGGCCCCTGCAACTTCTACCTAATTCATTTTGCATCACACTGTGATGTCTATTCAGGTGTGTCGTTAAGCCTATCCTGACAGACAACATCACTGCGGCTGGCATAGGCAGTATGTGTGTTAACCGCAAGGGGGTTCAGCGTGCATCAGTTCGGTGTGGGATCCGGACGTTTTCAATCGATTTTATGGTCTTTAGCTAACAGATGTTAAGCTAGGGTCGAAACACGTTTTATTTTCCAATGTAATGCGCCTTTTGGCTGGAAACATTTTGTGTTTCACAATTCTAACCTTCAATTATCTGGATGTCTGACCAGCATATTCCGCCGGGTACTGTGTGCAATTTATCTTATAAACACAATTGATACGTTTTTTATTCAAATTGACCATTACTCACATTTGATCGCAGCGTTCGCATTCAGACAGACTTTACAGCCGCCCCTTTCGCTCGCAGGGTACGATGGTGCGGTTGCATGGGTTCTTTCATGAACATCAGATGCCGTTGTCGAGGTGAAGGAATTTACGGATTTCGTAGTCTGTTAGAACTTGCCTGATTGTTTCAGACGTACCCACTCGAAAAGGTGTTCCAACGGAAACGAATAACAGATTCCTATGTCACTTGCTTGATTCTATCACAGGTGTGGTTGTCTGATTATCGATCCCCGGTTTTGGAAGCATGTCTTGTAACAGTGTGACCAACTGGACAAGTTCTTGTTTACAGCTGGCATCATTGGTGCAGATATTTTTCACCCTGTTGCACGTTCAACGGACTGCGGATGTGCCAAATCGAAATTCAGGTATCAGCTAGAGTGAGTTGATTCCCGATATATAATACCATCGAACGTTTGTGGTCCGTTTAAGGTTAGCTGACAATCCAAGAACTTCGTAGTTTTGTCCTCATTCACTGATTCCACTGTGAACTTGATGTAGTTGCGTTGTTCGTCTAGAAATTGGAGAAGTTATGTTGTGGCTAGAATTTGTTACCACAAATGCGTCATTCACATACCTTGACCATATCTGTGGAGGGCTGGCAAACTTAGACAGTCTGTGCTTCAGTCAGATGGGTGAACCTACTGCCACACAGTCAGTTCGGGAATCTGAATAGGACTGGAATAATTAAAAGACCCAACGCTTGTGAAGCAACTTGACGAGTTTGTTAGGTTTAGCAATAGAATCGGAGAAGCGAAGGCTGTAGTAGGATTTCTCAATGATTGCACTGACAGTAAGGAGTTCCCTAAGTTATACGTTTACGTCGTTGCGGGTGCCACACACTGCTAAAACCCTACAACGCATGCTCGAAACGAAAGAGACCGGTGGTCATCAAAAATTAACGAATTAACGCGTGATCGGTCTCAAAGTGATTGCGGTCGAGACGGTCCCCGAGGAGGACAGGAGATTGTTTGAACAATACGTACGGACACGAGTGCAAAGGCAACCGTACGTCCACAAAGTTCCCTATATAACGCTTTTCGTAAAGTCCAGATTCCAGATGCTCGAGAGCACTATTTTTAGTTTACGCGATTCATAACAACTTTGACGTTTTTCTTGTTCCTTTTGGTTGTGTAGACAGGACGGTCTCGTTTAGGCGCACCTAACGCCAAATCCTTATTTTGTCAAAATTGGTGTGACTGGTCTTTGATGATATTACTCATCCTTAAGCGGGCTCCTTGAGGTTTGTATGTGGGCAGTTTCGCCAGCGCGGGTTCCAAAATCGGAATTACATCCTGCTGGAATTCAATTCCCGTTAAGGCGGATTTAACCCACTAACCGTTGGGGCTCTGACAGACATGTTGAGAACGTTTTTTGGGTCGATTAATCTTAAACTTGGCGTTGTTCGTGAACGCAGTTCATCAGCAACTTTTCGCTCCATCAGTCTGTTGACTTTACGCGTTTTTTGATTCCGACACATAAGTGTCGGATATGCGTTCAACCATTCCTCTGATGTCAGCCAGTGTGTTCAGGGGTAATGACAAATTGAGTCGGTCACCCAAGTTCTCCATGCGAAACTGGACTGATTCCAGTGTTACAGTACATGCACGGACTCGCTGTCTTAAAAATGCATGAAATGTAGTGATAGCCAGTCTTCTAGATCATATCCAACAACCGAGAGTTCTGATGAGTAAGAAAGTGGGGATTATGTTTTTGTTCATTGAACTAACGATGAGTTTCCAGTTGGTGAGTGGAGATCAAGTTTGGAGCAGCTGAACCAACACTGATTACAAAGTCAAGTATATGGTACACGATAGTGTGTTATTTAAATGAATCAAAAGTCAAACTGAATTAATCGTGCACTAGCATGCCTTATTCGTTGCTTTGAAAAAGTTTACCCGTGGAAACCGATATGTCGGAAGTAAAAATACCAATTTTCCCAACACTGCTGTGTTATTGACCTTATGATTCATATATATATATATATATATATACATATATATATATCGAAAGGTGCGTTTGGTTTGTTTAACTTGTTCGAAGATACCCACTGGAGACCAAGAGAGGCGGAAATGTCTAACAAGACATGCCTTCTGTATTTAATTTTCAGGATAACTACAACACAATAAATGTGAACTGGTAACCACGCCAGATAAAATAAATGTCTAATACATCTGAAAACAATTATTCGGATAAAGTTTAATATATATATATATATCTGGCGTGGTTACCAATTCACATTTATTGTGTTGTAGTTATCCTGAAAATTAAATACAGAAAGCAAGTCTTGTTAGACATTTCTGCCTCTCCTTGTCTCCAATGGGTATCTTCGAACAAGTTAAACAAACCAAAGGCACAGTCGTGTTGATAAAAACTGGGAGTTGCGTGAGGTGTTAAAAGGAAGACTGCAGTTTCTAACTCAACGCGCTGAAATAAACCAAAACCTTGGTAGGTAATTTTAAAACAGTTTTCTATATCCTACAACAGTTACACTCAGTCGTGAAATCTGCAGTAGACACGGCACAGCGTGGAGAACATCTCGGAGACAGCAGGCATACTGAGTGTGTACCTGATGAGTTTCCAGAATCCGATCGTTCAGATTGTCGTACACAGTAATAGTGTTGAAGCCAAAGGAAACCGATTCACTAAAACCGTGTTCCGAAACCTTGAATGGTACATTAATGACATACCCGTTTGGAGCTGAACACTACCACTGTGTCTCAACTTGTGCTATCCACGCTGTAGGGGGAATCAGTCTAATTTAGGGGTTCAACTGGAAAATTTGTGCAGTCAGTTAGCTGTACTAAGTCCATCAGCAGGCTTAAACGAGGAAATGAACGTTGTTCAATTTGTGCTACCAGTACCTGAAACAGAAACCGTAATCAAAGCAACCCTCAATGACGAAACAGTAGATTGCAAGGGAAGCAGCGTCTTATGGAAGCCAGACCACATGAAGAAACATGAAGCATTTAAGTCATAATAATCAGGGTCCTATTACGATCAATCTTAACGCCACTCATGCTCGCTGCTCACCGTAACAGCTTGTGAATATGGTCTACTTAACCGCGAACGAAGCGTTACAATATTCCCCCACTTCCACGCTAGATTACCTCTGAAGAGGTCGCGTAACAGAGTGCGAAGATCTACAAGGCACGATTGTCACGAACTCCATAAGTAACTTGACTGAACCATTGAAATTTGGCCAGAAATTTCAGGTCGTTCAATTGAGGATTGCTCAACAGTATCACCCTGGAACAGCCGAAGTGATTGTCTGTTTGTAGGATATGGACAACCTGATGTAGAATGTTTGAGTAGAAAACATGGTTTTCCTTATTGGTCATGTCCCTTCCTTTTTTTCAAACCTACTGCTTGTTCTTCTCTTCACAGCTGTATTGCAGTTAATATAGATGCAAACCACTGACGTACTATCTTTAATGATGAGGAATAGGTGGTTGGAATTGCCCACTTCAGTTGTGCACAAACGTCTGTCCCTATGCTCAAGTTGCATGATGGACTGCAAGTATAACCGGGTGGCACTAGTGAATCAGAAGCGGCAAGTAGCCTATGACATAACCAATTAAAATTATGATTAACTTCAAACTGAAAAGATTTATATTAGGGGTTGACGCTGGAGATGAGCAGAGGATTGGATGTTTGTGCCGAAATCGTAGACAGTCAACAAAAACAAAGCTGAGTCATGACGTGTTCTACTGCCCTACAACTACACTACTCTGCATACAAGCTAGGTTCCAGGAAACACATTAGAAAGTTAGTTCCGACTGATCAAGGATACCGACTGAATGCAACCCGGGTCAAAGAGCCTTATGTTATCAAAGACCGATGATAATTCACGTGGCTGCATGCGAACAGTCTCGCTGAAGTCAAAGCAAAACTAGCAATTAAATGATGATGAAGAACGAGTATCTAGTTCGAGCAAGCAAAGTACACATGTAGACAGAAGAAAGCAATTCAGGTTAACGGCACCAGCACCTCTCACACATAATAGCAGAAGCATAATTAAATCGGGTGTGTGTGGGGGGAAATAGGAACAGAGGATGATCAAGCACGCAATCAATGTTGAACTGCAACGTGATACTGAATAAAGTGATGGGTAATACGCCCTCAAACGGAACCTAAATGCTACCATGTTTGTGAACGTTCAACGGCTGTGAGGATGAGAATCCAAAATGGAACATGCAAGCGTTTCAACGGAGAACAGAAGTACAGCATAGGGGCGCTAAGGTTGCAAAAGTGATACACGTGATAGCATACACCGTTTGCACTCTCACGGACAAATAAGCAATCGAGCGTTGACAACCGCGTTGCAGAATTTCTGACTCTTGGAAGTTGTTTACAACAGTTAGTTTCATCCCAAGAGAGAAACAGGTTAAAGAAAGGGAATCGGAATCAGGACACGAAGAGAAAACTCGCGACACCAATAAACAATCGATGAATCGCGACCAGTGAATCATGTTGCTTAACTATTGACGCTTTGATTGTGAAGAGTGGAGGCAGTCAGTATTGGGGGAGGGGAGGGAGGCGGATTGCCAAATGATTGGGATAAGATTATGAGGATTCCGAAGAGGACGAGAAGCTCAAGGGATCGGAGTACGATTTGGACCACGGATAACCGTCATGCCAAAGGTTTGACTGAGACTGGAATGACGCGCAGAGCACCACGTACAGAAGAACACAGAGCTGTGCATACGTGTTTATGTACTGTTATTCCGACTGAAAAGACTAGATCGGCCCCGCGTAGTTGGCTGGGTAGAGGCCAGCTCGACCGTCCTTTCTCCCCTTACACCAGCCTTGGTCATCTGCATCTTCCAGTTTCTCAAAGATATCACCTGTCATGCAGATATAGAAGGAAAAACGATGGAAACTGTGAAAGAAGGGCAAATGTTAAAAAAGAAACGGTCAACTGCTACAGCAGAATCAAACGGATGACGCAATAAAAATACGGCTAGACTTAGCCGATTTCGGCAATTATTCATACATGTGAGTAGACGCTGTCACAGTGATTAGCAGGTAATTTTCTATGTTGTCAGCCGAACCGAAAAGTAAACCAGATTACCAGAATTTGGAATGAGAGTTGCAGCCGTTTTTGCTGAGTCTTTTGCTGTGAGATTCCTGAAGCGAGAACACCGGTCAACTTATGTGCACGGTTGACGTATTTAAACTTGTCCCAGTGAGTCTGAGCTGCGATGTGACACAATGATGTGTGTAACTAACGCGTGGATTACACATATAGATAAGCAAAATTGGGTGGTAGATTACAAGAATTAGCAGACATAAGAAGAGGTTCTAGGAATGACGGTTAATCGAGTAGGAGAGGATCAGCCACCAAGAACGTAGCTACTTCAGATGCAACTTGTACGGTGTGAGGGTTGAGTAGGAAAACGGATTTCCGCAGGGCTGTATTCGAAGAGAACAAAGATATGTTATGCATACGCCTCTCTATTCAGATGTGACAGAAATGGATTTCTACAGATCTAATGAGGCGTATATAGAAATACCGTTTGTTCCCTTCCTAATCCGGATGTGACAATTATCGTCGAGAAAAATAAGAAACGCAAATGCGAATCCACATAAGAACAGCTAAAACGAGATATGTGAAAGATATTGAAATCGTGTTAAATCGAGTGTAGTTCTGCATGACGGCTGATAAGGAGTCAATAGAATAAAAGTGGGGTGAAACAACCCATAGAGAGACGATCTGTTGCGGCGATTTGAAAGACGAACTGATCGGTTTGAGAAGCAATCAATTCATTCGACTGTGGCAGATCGAGATAGTGTGCACTTCAACAAAAACCGGTGCAAGTGAAGGAAGTAAACAAGTGAAACGTAGTAGGGCTCTAGGCTCAAACTATTTTAATAAACCGCCTTCAAAACGAACGGTGAGAGATAGCTGTCTGAACTGATCACATTCACTCGTTTGATGCTGGGGATGACTGGAAGGCTTGAAAGATGGTGAGGTTTACCTAAGTACATTGACCATGTCTACGTTCAAAGTTCGGTGGCGAATGGGTTACGACTGACGGATGGTCGTTTCAAAGGTTTACGATGGAATCAGTCCATGGTGGGCACTACCAGATGGAGAAGCGCATGGGCGTGTAAACTGAATACACACGCAAGGGATGGTCTAACGAACATGTGTCTAATTTGGGTGAGCAGGAAGATGACAACCTATCGCAGTGTAGGTATGTGAATAATGTATTCCTGACCAGACGGAATCCGACTTGTTCTTCACGAACTCCTGTCCGAGGATTAGACGAGCAGATAAAATAGTAAGACAGTGAACAACCTGGAGGTGACAGAGACAAGTGTTGATGTGGCTGTCATGTAAATTTCAGAACATTTTCTGATGCTGACAAGCACCAATCATCACATATCTCTGAAAGTTCTGAAACCGTCCGAAAGATTGTAATCAATTGTTACATCAGTATCTCGTCATAAACTCCTGAAAGGGGTAAAAAAGAGAGCCGAAACCAGACACATTAGGTTTCAATAACCTGGGCTCAAGGTCCATTTTGGTTACACACGCAGTAACAAATCATTTGAATCCTACAGTCTGTATGATTTAGTTCAGAGTTCATAAATGGAATCTACACTCATACGTCTAGTACCACTACAGGAGATAGCAAGTAAGAGGTTTCTAGGATGGGAAGGCTGATGTGCAGTGGACTGCGTGACTACGAAACTGGAATCAATATCCACGACGTGAGATATGACATACTGAATAAACCGTCCTAATTTCGTACTTAACATGTGCTTCAGATGTTTCAGAAGCATTTAACTTGATATCGCACCTAATCCCGGGTACACGGGTTGGCTATCATAATGCCGACAGTCGTATCCTCAGGCTTAGAATTAGCGGATAGCCTTCCACTTCGGGAATAATTACATAATAAACGGATTCTATTGGCCAACAAGCAGTCGCAGACAATGAGTGGTAGCACTGCCAGAGCGTAGAGGATCTACGACTGAAGGTCTCTAAGACACTACCGAATAAGCTGTTTGATAGTACTACAAAAGGGTACATGTTACTCCATTACAAAAGGGTTTCGGTTACCCTAACAATGACATACGGGCTTCTGAACAGCATGCGGTTCTCCTAAATTTCGCGAAATTTCCACACCCACCAACTGTGGACAAAGTTCTCAAAAAGCGGACGAGACATCCCAGGGACCACCGGCACCAGCTAGTACAAAAGATGAACCGGGTATCACGAACAGATGGACTCCGTTCCAGGGGTGCATGGACCAATTTGGCTGCCAGCCTCTGTTAAATAAGAGCCACACGTCGCAGCGATCTTGGCTAGACAGATATAGTGCACCAGATCAGTTTCCCTTGGTAAATCTTGGATTTGTTAGCCTACCTTCGTCGCAGCATCATGCAAGTTGTACTGGCCAACACAAGTGAATGCACTCCATCCAAAGGACGTGTGAACCGAACTAATCGTAACCAATCACCGATGGACTTCAAAATGCATGCTTCACCTAAATGCTGTGTGTACTAGTTTTCTTTGGAATCAGACTCCAGGTGATATCTCTTGAGCCAAGCTCTCCCTCGAACTGAGCAAAATAGAATTATTCTGTCGCACAAAAATAGTGAACTTATCAGCTTGGTAATGGATATATATTTTCAAACCAACCTTTTGCTCGAAGTGACAGCAGCCACCTTCTCTCACTGTAGTCTATCGCAACAAACCACTCTGCATAAGTGTTTCAGTTTGCTAAACGATCATTAATTTGGTAATCCTCATGGACTTGTCTTATTTTCTGTTCATGAAGGAGGTAACAGCCAGAAGGTTGATGCACGAGACAGTAACGTGACATCTTTGCCTGACGGGCACAAACCACCACTCCCAACCCTCAAGACACTACTTAAGTTTGTCACTTTTAAAATTCGAACAAGTGTGCAGATAAGTCGACAAATAGCTCTTACACGTGAATTGAAGGCCACCTCCATCAGCATCTGATATCTTGCTGAGAGACGGATTAGGAATTTTTGTGCACACAGCATACGTTTGTTGAAGACCTTACGGTTACCGTCAACCACCAGGCCCGTGTTGGAATAGCCTTAAGCGCATACGCTGGGAAAATTGTACACCCATCAATAGTCGCCTTTTTGCTGTCAGGTCGTGAGGTACGGTTGGGTATCAACAGGCAACCGTTATAAACGTTATCTGTTCATTGTTGCGATATTTGATCCCAAAGTCCAGAAGCAGTTGAAGATGTATTTTGTCACCATCGGACTAAGTTCTTGCACACCACATAAGCACCGAAGTAATGACTAAGAAATTAGACGCTAAAGTAGATAGGATGGAAATTGACTTGCATGATCAAGTTTCGTTCTTACGGTACTCACCGAACGGACAACGGTGAACGTCCGTTGCAACACTGTACTGATAACGATCTGTTTCTGGTCAGCACTCATTTTGGGCGTCCTAGACGTTAATGCGTCACCTAGCGACCTTCATCACCAAGTCAATAGTGGACACAGTCACCAGCCAAAGATGCAGTTGGGCTTGAGCATCCGTATACATGTCGATCATGCGAAGTCCGCCCGTGTTACGGTGGAAGGCCATTTCGTTGTTATACACTAATGAACGTATCCGAACTAGCAGAGACCCAGGCTTGTTGACCAATTTTATCACGTTCACCTCTAGTTTGGAATAAGGTCGACAAGACGACATCGAGCTACACGTTTGGCATGTAACAGAAGTGTAGTACTACTGTATGTTCAGCGGCCAACTGTTGGGTTCATATGCGACCAATTGAACCACTTGCTGTTCACCGGAATACTCCATCCATACTCGTTTGAAACAGCGGAAACAGCTAAAAGAGGATCACGAGGCCTCGTAGATACAAAACGCTAGCGAGACAAAACAAGCTGCTGTTAACAGGACCTCTCAAAAGCACTTCTGTCCCATCCCAGCAACGGGAAGCAGGAATGAGATGACGTACGATGCTGATGGTGAGCTTACTCATAACTTGAAACGGTGCTCAGGGCGCTATACTGGGCACCCTCAAAACAGCAGTCAAATTGGTCGTCCGCGCTGTTGACTAAGTCTCCAGGCATTCTGTGTGGTCATCGGTCTGTCGGGGCTTCTCTATTCGAAAGCAGATGTCTCACTTGAGATTACGTAGTTGAACCATCACAAGATTTTGTAAGGAGATGGGAGTGAAGCAGCTTCCTTAATGAAGGATAGCAACCAATGAAAAATCTCACTTATGAGCTGTTGTGCGTGGAACTGAGGTCGATCACCGCCGGCCAATCAGAACACCGATTAGCAGCTATGGGTTTCTTTTTGCGGCAACTAAAACAAGTTGTTTGAACGCAATCCGGATATTAAAAAAACGAACGACATTATTCACGGTTAAGGAATTTAACAACGGCCAACCGCAACGCAACACTTCTCCTGCCCAGTAGCAACTGTCAAGATAACCACAACATACTTTATCTATAAGATGGTATAATTTCTCCATTGAATTGAGATTGCTTTTGACACTGTGATTTTTGTCGTTCTGAGTTTTCCGCAAAAAACCAAGCAAGTGGTAGAGAGGATTTTGATTTGATTCACACATCTAAACTCTGATATCGTCTACAGAGGAAGGGTGTAGCGGAGAATTATGTCAACACCCGGAAAGCGAGTTCCTGTCGAACCTCGCTCTTGGTTAGGGCTTATGACGGGGTGCCACCGACCTTCAGTATATCATTCCCTTTCACGGCTCTCACAGACTGCAAACATTATGGCGCGAGAATGCACTAAAACGCCAGATTTTGGAATCTAGATCATGCAGACGATATTGAGAGGCTTCCCGAGGGAACTAAGGTGTATCCGACAATCCAGATATTTGCGTGGTCAAGTTAGTGTGATTTTTGTACTTTTAAGGCGCGGACAGCTGTTAAAATCTGGCAGAATTCTGCAGATTTCCACATCCTCGATGGTAGATGGTTGCAACTGGCTGCGAAGTTCACGTGCTTCGGGAACTGCACCATCGCTAGTGGAACTTCGAACGACATATGCACATATATATGCTATATATATATACTTATAACACGTGGAGAAGCAAACGTGCCAAACTATGAGGAAAAAAGACAGCGTACGATGTGAAGGAAGAAAATAATTCCGGAAGATAGGGAGAAGTAAATCACAAAGTTGCACACAGAAACTCACTGCACGAGCTCCATTGATTTATATTCT